>JAOEHX010013563.1:22565-40794 GCA_025448015.1 Bolborhynchus lineola
GAGCTTAGAGAAAAAACAAGTCCGTTGACACACAGTAAATTACCCTTCAGCAATCCTATTCTGTCCCAGAGAAAGAGTAAAACCACTTAAGAGTCAACAGCAGTTTAGGAAAACTGGTTTTATTTGACACTGAAATGGATTGGGAAGTTCAGAGGGTCAACTGCCCTGCCTGAGGTGAGGAGCAAGACATCTCATGGCCACCACCAGACTACCGCTGTCACGGCAAGGCTCACAGCTCCTCAAGTTCCGTACAGGGTTCCGCTTCTCATCTCAACCTCAGTTTCAGTACATAGCTCTTGGCCAAATCACTACTTGCCCTGACTGCTCAACATTCACATTGGTCAGCGAGGGACCAGTTAACAGCATGTATTTCACAAGCCCGCAATTACAAAACAGATATGAGCAAGTATTCTGTTGGCAATTAGAGCTCCAGCTTTATTTTATTTATTCTAGTACAAGAGCAGATGTTGCAGTTATTCAAAGGTTTTCACAACCTTAATTGTTGACCTTAATTGTTGTTAATCTTTCCCATGAAGTGGAGACAGACAGACGCCACCCGTTTTTTGTGAAGATAGTGTCCTGCGGGGTATGAATAATAAAAGACAGTATTGTCTGCCTTCTCCCTCCTGAGTGAAATACAAGGATATTGGGACTGGCCGGCAGCATGGAAGAAAAAGAACCAGCTAATGACTCAGCTGGTTTATTTTTCTGGAGGATGCATCTGCTACAGTGTTGTGCTGTGACACTGAGATTTCTCTCCCGTTCATAGGAGCAGGTGAAGCCCCCAAGTGCCAGCCAAGGAAGCACTGCATTTAGACTTCACGACGCCTTAAACAGCTGATACACAAAGCACCCTGTCCACCTCATTGAGCATCGCTCAGGCTGTACTATTAAGCAGCAAAGTGTTGAGTTTCACAGGGCAATATTAGGTTTCATAAACAAGTTCTCAGACTGGTCAAGAAAGCACCATTTCATTAGCATTGCAGAAGATACACAAGAGCTTCCTAGGTCTTTTCCTTTGCTAATGGGAGGCTTGCCTGAGACTTCTTGCTCAGGCATGGAAATTTTGCATTCATTTTTTTGCTGCAGAATTTGGAGACTGAGTACATTCCTCTGACTTTGTTCTGCCAAGTGTATTCAAAGATATTAACTTGGTGTCCCAGTAACTTGAGAACAGGCAACGCGGAGGAGCAACACTGAAGTTCAGAAATGAAACACAGGACGTACTGATGCTGCACAGGCACTCTCTATAACCTACAGCGAAAGTCCCAGAAGTCAGGATAGCAAATATCAGTTTCATGTTTATGGTTACCTTCAAACAAATGTCCAGAGTGAACTTGGACATCAGGCTGAACCCAGAGAATAGGCTAGAATGGCATCTGTTGCCAGTTCTACTGCAAAGTACCGGAAATCAAGTCTTCTCCCCCCACCTCAAAGCTGATGTGACCTGCAAATGCCTCCAAGGTTTCTTTTCTTGAAAGGTGAGGACTTGTTATGGGTTAGTTTCTTAAGAGAGGATGTATTTGTTCAGTAGAAAAAAAAAAAAATTACAAATATATCAGGAAGCCAACCTGCAGAAGCTCCCCAAGCACCATATATACAAAACAACTGCTGACAGATGACATTTTAAGACCACTAAAAGGCTGTACTAAGTTGCTCGAACATAAAGAATTCAGCCAAGATTTCTAAAGGAAAGTATCAGACTGCCAAGCTATTAATTGCTATATATACCCTGTCGCACCTGAATTGATTTGGACATAGCACGAAAGATGGATAGTATGTTAGATCAGTTTGCACAAGTGAGTTCAAGGTAAATCCAGGGAACTGAAAAATCAGGAAGCAACTCCTTTACAAAGAGAACTAGTTGAAACTAGATAACATAGACATGAGTAGTAAGACGGCATGAGGAAGAGTCAGTATAGCTTTTGAAGTTATGACTCAAACCTACCCAAGATTTATGATACTGTATGGACGAAGACATTTGGATGTTATCCCTACGTAGAGGCTCTTAAAAATACCTGAACTGGTATAGTTTCCAGGAGTGGTTCCCCCCTTAATCAGTAGTTCCCTTCACCCAGCTGAAGGATAAGAATTAAAGGTAAAACACAAAGTACCTTTTCCATACAGAGTCTCAAGAATGACTTTAGTGGCCATTCTTTTCAACATACCCATAATGTCTGAAACATGACAGACAAGGAGGTGACATGAAGTTCACTGGCAGTATGATGTGTTCACTCAGAGCTGGAGCTTCATACGAAGTACAGTGGAACAATCCCATGATCATGAGCAAATAGGCAACCAAGAGGCAACACTGATTTTATTTCCACAAACTCAAGTTAGTGTGCAAAAGCAAAACTAACCCTGCCTGTGAGCACTTCTGAACAAGCATCAGGAGTCTGAAGTCCTGGTTGAACATTTTTCGGGGGGATTGGGGGGTGGTGGTGGAGGTGGTGGTGTAGGGGAAGCAGACACTGCCTCACAAGGAAATACAGTTTTAAGAACTAGGAAACTGCCGCAAGCCAAGCAGAATCATGACAAGACATTAAACCCAGGGCATACCCACTCCTTGCGATCTGTGGGCTGTTATGATACTAAGGGTAAAACAGAAAGAGTACAGAGAATTCCTAAAGCAGAAACTAACAGACCTGGCTCATTCCATGTGGAGAAGAGAGACAGCTGGGGCAGAAGAGGACAGACATCTAGTCAAATACGGAAGACATGCATGAAGTGCCCAGAGAATGACCATTTCCTCTCTAAAGAAAAGGGTAGGTAAAATCTGAAGTGGGTAGGAAACATGGAAATTGTGTCCACAGGGTGATTTGACCTATCAATGTATTAAAATAGTAATTTTGACTAAGCACTGGAGAAGGCTTATCAATGGGTAGTGACTATAGTAATGGAGATGCACATTCCAGAGAACTGCAGCACAGCTCACCATGAAGCAGAAGGTCTAAGCAGCAGAAGAAAACTTGCAGGCTTTCTACTTAAGCAACTGCTACCAATGGCCCATTGGTTAACCTGTGGTCTGATCCACTACAGCTATGCTTATTGAGAGAGGAACAGCCAAAACTATGCTCACTCTGAAGCAGGATACCACCTTTTTTCCCCACAAAAGGAGCCCTGTACCACCTCTGCTTTCAAATGGAAAAACCAGGACAGCCAGAAAGGATTTTGAGGTCACCCAGCAGGCCCCAGGCAGCGGCAGAAGGCAGGTTTCTGAACCATAAGCTCTGCATTCAAGACATGGCCATTCCCAGCTGCTGGCCCCAGGTCCCTCTGCTCCAGGTCATGTCCCCCACCAGAGACAGCAGGACAGAGGGCTACTCAGCCAGGCTCATTAAACACAGCCCTTCTACGTGAACTAAGCTCACAATTCAAATTAACATCATTCATTATTATTTTTTAAAAATTAATATTCCTGGCTGTGAATTACAGGTGCTCCACATTAACCTAACGGGGGGGTGGGTGAAGGACAGCTGGAGGGACAGCCACACCACAGAGGTCCAGAGGCAGAACCTCAGCGCCGCCATGCTGCATCCTCCACAAAACACTGCATTGATTTAACAGATTTGCACCTTTAACAATTTGGCAGAGACTTTAAAACTACAGTTGCTAAGCATCCTCCATGTAACATTTACTTTTAACAGCAAGCCCCACAGGCTGCTGCAGTATGCAGAAGGTAGAATACATGTAGCTTGCAAGTTGACAAGCACACGCCTAAACGCTGGCTCTCTAAAACACAAAACATGATCCCCTTCGCCAGGGTGCCTCTCCCACTATTTCCATGTGGATTTACTACATCCAGGATGCGATACATTTCAGCGGTGCATATAAAAGGTGCTGTTTTCATAACGGGCATCTAGGAAGTCTCTTCTTTTGCATTTCAGGCTCGGACTAGAACAAGTCAAAACATAAGATCAGAACATGAAGCCTCCTGCACATATCTGACAAGTCCTCCCAAAATCCCAACATAAGCTCTATACTGTAACAAAAGCTGTTAAGATACCACAGCTGAACAAGGCCTTGGACACCTCTTAACCAGCTTCTTATTTTGAATATAACAAAAAGCTACTTTCAAAATAGCATGAGAGTCACAACACCATAAAGATTCTGGCTTTTTCATGTTCTCAAAATAGCATGCTAGAAAGACGTCTATAAAAATAGAAGGTTTACGTGCATTTAGCTCTCATCTCCAGCACAAGTCTATCCAATGCAGTATTTGCGTAAGTGTCCATAAAGTGTTCCCTTACCCACAACCCTGCTGTAACGAGTAGCACAGAATTGGGGTCAAATACAGGCAAACACTTGAAAGCCCACCAGGAGATTCAGACGCTGGAGCATGGGTGCTCCTTCCCCACACACCCTGCACATGGAAAAATTCAGATTTATAACTCACTTCAGTGAAATCTGAGCGGTCTACGAAGAAAGTGGCAGGAAGCAGCATCACCAAAAATAAAACCAGAGAGAAACTACTAAGTGTAAAGTAATGCTTTGTTTCAGGCACTTAAATGTGCAAGTTATTTTCACCATAGCTCTTGAGACAGGAAAGCGAACAGCAGCACCATGCTCCCTTCTCCTCTGTTCCCAGTAAGCAAACCAGGAGAAAAGTGACTATCTTCAAACCAGCCCCTCTGCTCTTTGGCTGCACAGATTCACCCTTGCCGCCCTGCAGCAGGGCAGGGCAAAGCTTGCTTGCTGCAATGGTGAAGGCACTGTGCAGCTCCGTATCTCCAGCTCCCTGCCTTCTAGGAATTCCCCAAGCCACTGCTAGAGGATTAGGAGCTGTAATGCTATTAAACACTGCAATATCAAAATCTGAACTACAGCACACAAACTGCCTTAAGAGGAGGACTTTATTTTCCTTTTAACCTCTGGAAAAGCATCTAAGGAACACAGTGAGAACGCAGCATCAAAACTGGCAACTCTGCAAGCAAAACAGCAGAGCTCACTTGCACACTGAAGCCTGCCTGCTACTTCACATTACTGATTGCAGAGCAACAAGTTATTCCCTCCCTAATTGGGTCCCAGTCTAAAATAGTCCCGTTATTTTTAGTATAGTACTTAAGTATCTGAACTGTGCCCTCCCTGTACTGCCAAAGCTGGCATGTGTCCCTGGCCATACCAGGAATTCCAATATTAAACAAGAACACACATGCCACATATCCAGGCTGACTTTTGTTCTTCTGCGTTGTCTTTAGTGGGTGACTTTAAAGACTTTAAACACTAACAGCTGGCCAAAAGTGGCACAAGCTTGTAAGATAATTTTGCATTTAAAGCCTCTCTACCAGCTACTGTGCAACAGGAGAATCAACCCAGCAAGCAAGAGCAAGGGCTGTGATACCACTAACTAGAGACACTCAGTTTACTCTTAGCAGGGTAGGGCATGGATAGAAAATAAGAAAGGGATTATTTCAGTTCTATTTTGCCTGTTATAGGTCCATACAAGGTCTGATTTCTCTTCTCCTCCAGTGTCCCCCAAAATGCCTCCTGCTAACTCACCCCTCTCTTCCATCCCTTTCCATACTGTATGTACACTATGGATAAATTTAAACTAGTCAAGAAACAAAAGGCCTGTGTTAAATATGTTTACACACACACAGAAGGAGGATTATGTAAGCTCTGTCTCACAAACAATATGTTTCTTCTGCAGAAGAAGCGAGATGATGAAAGCAAGACTTGAGCGTGTTACCAAGTTTGTCTTCCCACCTTCCATCAAAGGGGTGACAACCGTCCTGCAGTGTGCTAATTCTGGAGTACAGGGAGCAGAACAAAATCTGAAATAGCCACAGGCTCCTCCAACAAAGCCTACCTGCCTCCATGAAGTTAATGCCTCTTACCTAGTGCTTTCATTGTAAATTCATTTTTATTAGACCAGGAAGAACAAGTCTCCAAGAGGAATTTACTCTGCCGCTTTCATCACATACTTTGCAGAAGGAAGTCAACTCCGTAAGAGCTACAAAGACAGGATCCTAACCTGAAAGACAACTGCCAGCCAACAGAAATTTGTTAAGTCTCTATCACCACTAGACAATCTGTTCTTGAGTCTGTACATTCCTTTTCAGAGGCTTCTCGTTTTGCAAATAGCATTAGTGTTGTTCACCATCTCCACTCTGTTAACATCCCCTTACCCAACAAGCTTCTAGACCTTGTGGTGACAAAAACAAAGCCTCTAGTTTATCAAGAGATTACCTAGCCATTTTGGGTTTGGTATATTTCAGTAGTTTCTATTTTTAAACTATTCTAGACTCAGCAGAAGCACCATATATAAAACCTTAAATGGCTTCGGAATTATGGCTGAGCACCAACTAAATGATACTCACAAACCCAAATTTGACAAAACTAGCCAATGTAAAGATTCAACCTTTTGGCATTTGCTCATGAACAATTTCAGTGGGTTGATTCTGGATGAAAGAACTTGCCACTGTATTTTAAGAGAGCTTTCCGACAGTGACTCTTCTCTCACCTTCAGTTTTAAACTGGTTTCCAGTTAATCCTCAGACCCAAGGTGTTTAAGTTGTGCTGTTACCTATACACGACCAAAAGCAAGCAACAGTTAGTACTTCTCCCTCACCAGCTAAAGAGGTCAAACAAAGTCCATCCAGCTACACCCCGCTAAAAGAGCAATAGCCTGAAGACAATTACAGCAATACCAAAATAAGTGAACGTGAAGCAAGAGACATCAAAAGTATCAAACCCTCATTCTGCAATTCCACAGCAATAAAATAATGATTAAGGGAAAGGTCAGTTCACTCATCACCTTCTCAGGCTACAAGTAACAAGGCCAAAACAACAACAACAACAAAAACACACAAACAAGCAACAAAACCCAATACTAGTGATGACAGGACAGAGAAGGGGGAAAAAAAAAAAAACAACAAAACCCAGACTGAATCAGTAAAAGTAAAGATTAATCAATTTTCTACCAAATTAGCTGCTTTTCATGAAATTCAGCTGTGAACATGTTGAACAGTTCAGGGTTTTCTTAAGACTTCAAACCATTCGCAGTTCTTTTTGAGAGTTCGTAACAGACTGACAAGGTAACAGGGGCTAAAGAATGGCAAACAGTGATATCCTAAAGAAGTGGGAGGGAAAGAAGTGGAAGGGAACAACCTGAAGAATGACAGTTATTGCTTATTTGCACGTGGATTCCCATTAAACCTATCTGCTAGCACCAAACATAAAAGACTGAACTCAACAAAACCTGATTGTTCATGGGATAAGCCAGTCAAACCAATTGAGCTTCACATTATGGCAGAATAATATCACAGGAACTTAGCAGGAGTAGACATTGAATCTTGACATTAGCAAAAAAAACATGTCAAACGATTCAAACCACATTCTTACGAAAAGTTAAGAAAATTTTGTCATACCATTATCAATGCAATCAGTCATCTTATGGCAGATTTGAAAGCGACTGAATAACTGCACCGTTTCTGCTAAGAGCTAGAAAAATGGGAAGACTCACATAAGAGGCTGACATACTGAATAACCTCCGCAGAGATCTACCCTGGTCCCACACTATTCTAATACTAATGATCTAGATAATGAAGGAGCAAAATGACACTAGTTAAACTTGGGTAAGCTACAAACTTAAAGCTGCCAGTTTGCCGGAAGACTGAATAAAAGCAAGTTTTAAAAATTGGAAAATTCTTTGTTGAGACAGAGACAAATGCCATATAGGAATGTATAGAGGAACATATGTGAGAATCGTGAAGCAACAGTTCTGTTCTCCTTGTGACTGATAAAGCTTCCAGCACAATGTTGTATCCAGTCTTCAGCAAATTTCAGAGAAGATCAACTGGAAAACATCCAAGGAAAAGCAATAGAAACACCACAGACTTAGAAAAACATGAGATCTGGGAGGAAAAAAGGAAAAACAAAATCAACTGGAGCTCAGCCAGAAGAAGAGACAGCAAGGGTCATGATGGTATCTTTCAAATATATGAAAGCCTGGGGCAAAGAAAGAGACAAGAGTGTTCTCCATGCCCCCAACTTTCAGAAGAAGAAACAGAAAGGTTTAACAAGCAACAAGGAAGATTTAGGAAAACATTACTGGGTGGAGTGGCAGGGAGGGTGCGGTGTGAGGGCACTGGGGAAAGAGGAAAGAAAAACAGCAAGGCAAAATTGCTAAAAGGAAAAAACCACTGAGTCAACAGACAAGACTGCCTGAGGAGTATGAAGAGTCTCCTCATCACTGTCACCAAACTGCCATCAAAACCACAGCCATGCTTCAGCTTTTCCTTGACTAGTGGACCTCTCTAAACTGTCCTCTCCAGATCTAGGACTGTGCTACACAGAAGAAAAAGCCTAACACAGATGCGCTGTCTCCTTCTTACAAGGACATTACCCAAAGTGAGAACACCAGACAGCGGCATGCCAACAGCAACCTTCAGAAACAAAATGACTTAAAAATATACAAAACCACCCCCCCAAAAAAAATCCCAACCCACTATAAACCTTACATGTTAGATTATCTTTTTTAAAAGGTATAACCCATGTACTTGCCTCTGTTGATACAAAGATCCAACTATGTCCTAACACTACAAACAGACCAGAACCTGCAACAGAGAGGCACCCCGTGGACACTAGGAATTTTGCTCTCCAGTCTCACCCTGGAGGATGAACAGCAGAAACACCACTTTAATGTCTTGAATGGTTCTTTTATACTTAGCCACAATCTACAAGTTATGGATCAAAATCTCAGGGTTTCACTGGCTGTCAGGTTCTTGAAAAGTACAAGGAGTAAAGAAATTCCTTCCAGAAAAGAATGGAAGAGAATCATCTATATGCAGTTACCTAAGAACAATTAAGTCAGTACTGCAATGTGCAACCCAATCATCCTGCGAGCTTGGCATTGATGCTTATCCAGTAGTGAGAATCTCTGGAGTCTTGAGGAAAGAACACCCGAAAAACAAACCTCGAGCCCTTCAATTTTTAGAATTTTTTTTTTTTTTTTGCTCACAGATTATGAGCATTGATCTGTATCCACCAGCATATTCCAAACTGCACTGGCATTTGTTCTCACTATGTAAAACCTCTGAAAGCACTTACAGGAAATGAACTCTGATTAGACACAACTGCAATCATTACCATCTTATTCAGCCCATTTTCTCTCTCCAGTTCCCCCACACACCACAGTTTGGTCATCATCATTTGCATCAATGAAGGTAACTGGGGATTCACAAATCTCCAAAGCCCCTCTACTCTGGAGCAGAAGATTTATTTTAGCCTTTAACCATGCAACTGGAAGATACTTAAGCATGCCACAGAGGCTTGAGGGAGGCTTTGAAATTGCATTTGCTTTGTATCATACACTGTCAAGATGACAGTCGTTCACCATCTTGAGTATCCCAGAGTACAATGCTGATGCAAAGATAAATATTTATAAGGCTAGTTCATGCAGTTTTCTTTAAATCTGACTAGATCTAATGCCCTCTTGTTTTAAGAAGTGGGAATTATATATGAATATCACAGCAACAGCAACGAGGATCTAAGAGTTAAGATCAGGTTTCTATGTATGGGAGGGGCCCGCTGTGGATTTAAGGGATTAGCACCAGTGCCCTTCCCTCCATCAGGAATGACTGTCCACTCCCTGCTTTGCATCTTTACAACTGCAGATACTGGGATCTTGGAGAACAAAGCTGATAGTCCACAAAGGCACAGCACTACTCATTCCTACAGAGTGACAAGGCGGTGGAATTAAAAATACAGGAGATTTTATCTTTAAGAAAATCTGTAGGTGCAGACATTTTAAGTCAAGGAAGTTGGTCGGGCATTGTCATTTCATGAAGCTCCGACAGACCACCGTTCGTGTTCAGAGCAGAAGCACTTTTGCTCAGGAACCTCACGATGTGGTAAACCCTGGAATCCCAGCTTTCCGAACAGGGACAGACCACAGGACATGTCAAATAAACATCTACTCAAAAGTGACACTTGTGGTTTAGAGCAGGGCTGAAGCCAGGCCAAGTGTCAGACATAAATTAGCTACCTGTATCACAAGTGGGATTTTTACTATGCAATGAGGTATAAACACTCATTCTTTCACTTTTTTTCTTCTTCTTAACACTTCCTCCACATTTGAAGACGCAATCATCATCTCCAAGAATTTAATTTCCATAAGATGGGATGTGGAAGCAAATACAGAGCAATGGAGCCATCACACGGGCAGAACAAAGCCCCCAGAAACAGCAGCCATTTCCCATGCAAACAGAATCACAGAACAGTTTGGGTTAGAAGGGACCTTAAAGCTCCTCCAGTTCCAACCCCCTGCCATGGGAAGGGCCACCTTCCACTAGACCAGGTTGCTTAAAGCTTCATTCAACCTGGCCTTGAACATTGCAAGGGATGGGGCAGCCACATCTTCTCTGGGCAGCCTGTGCCAGTGTCTCACCACCCTCACAGTACAGAATTTCTTCCTATTATCTAATCTACATCAACCCTCTTTCAGATTAAAGCCATTCTCCCTTGTCCTCTCTCTACATGCCCTTGCAAAAAGATGCTCTCCAGATTTTTTGCAGGCCCTTTTTAGGTACTGGAAGCTGCTATAAGGTCTTCCCAGTGCCTCCTCTTCAGGCTGAACAAGCCCAGGCTCTCTCAGCCTTTCCTCATAGGCGAGATGCTCCAGCCCTCTGATCACTTTCATGGTCTTTCTCTGGACCCTCTTCAACAGGTCCATGTCCTTCCTGCACTGAGGACCCCACAGCTGAATGCAGTACTCCAGGTGGGGTCTCACAAGAGCAAATTAGAGGGGGAGAAATACCCAATGTGCCCAGACACCCACCAGAAGCTCCAGGAAAGTGCTACTATTGCTCTGAAAAGATTATCCTATCAGTAATCATTTTCAGAGCTGTCATCCAGCTCTGCTCTGAGCTAAGACATTCCCCAGGCCATCACGTCATCTTCACCTGAGGGATAAGGGACAGCCTGCTTTGCCTTTTTTGTCCATCACACTAGAAATACCTACATGACTATAGAAATCAATCTGATTCCTTCTCCTCTCACACTGATGAGAAGTAGGCATCTTGGGAGAGGAAAAAAAACAAAAAGTCAAGTTAATTAAATGCTGAGAATCTAGTCAATACTGCCCTTCTTGGTGCCTTCTCTTCTAGGTTCTCTGCATTTGTCTCCCAATCTGTCTTTTAAAGCAGCTTTCCTTCTTCCCTCCCCTCCCACTGCTGCAAAACACCCATATGAGCAGCATGGTCACTTAAAAAGTGTCAATCAAATCCTCCGAACCAGACTGGAATGGTTTCTGATCTTTCTTTTACAGCAAGCATCACAAAAAAATTTAGCTGGTGTTCATCTAAACCCAAAAATTAGGCTAAATTTACATTCTTAGTTAAATTTTAGGTCTTTGGTCTGTACTCAGTTTTTCCTCCCTAACAGTGGGATGGCTCAGTTCTTTTCTTATATGATGCAGAAGGGCTGAGAGACTTTGCAGTGCACCTTTGTGGAAGGTAACATTGTAATTCAAAGCTTTATAGGTCAGGTCGGTTTTAGGATATAGCTGCTTTAAGCTGCTCTGCTTTGCTATACACAGATCTCGTTATTTCTTCATTGATCAGATGCTCTTTAGGGAGATTCCAGCCATGCTGCAGAATCATCTTCATTGATTAAAAACCAAAACATTTTGCAATCCAGGCTGCACTGAGGCAATAAGGTTGAAAAGAAACTCCGCTAATAAAAGTGGCAGAAAGTCATTAAGATTCATTTAAGCTACCTGGAGTATCTGGTTAATTTTAAACTGCTAATGGATTTCAGAGGCAGCATCTCAGCTGCAAGGCACTTTTAATGACTATTCTTTCAGTCCACCGGTTTTCCAGGGACCTTATTCGACACTGCTAGGGTGTCAGGCAGCACAAGTTATCCCACTACAGCAGTACTTTTAGAAGGATCCCAGAAGACCACAGGAAGGACATAACCTGAAGCTCTCTTCTCCAAGCACCTCAGTTCAGCACATGACTACAGACTTGCAAAGCTTCCAAGCTATTACCAAGCCCAATGGCTTCCCAGCCCAGCCTGGGAATTCGACTCCCACTGCATGCTCTGACACAAACCAGACCTGCACAAATCATGTTGCTGAAAAGCTTCTTAGTGAGGCTCCAATGGTACCAATGAAGTGTTGACTGTGGTACACATTCAGCTGTAGGGGAGATAACCTCTCTCAGGCACCACAAAGGGCCTGTATAAAATAGTTAAATACAGAGTACACTAGTGTATTTCTGAAACCACGCTAACGATCTACTAATCCTGACCTGCAGAAGGACATTTGTCACCCTGACCACGAGATACAATACGTTCTTCCTTTCACCTTTCCCCTCATCTTCCTATGCCAGAAATAGTCAGCATAATCTATGGATCAACTGTAGAGTCTATACTAAACACCAGCTTATCACTGAACTACATCAGTGCTCAAAGATTTTTCATAAGCAAGTCTTCGACATCCACAAGACATTCCACAAACTGTGCCACAGACACAGTCCCTATCATGAAAACTTGCTTTAACTCACCGTGTCAGTACGGCACATTAAGACTGTGCAAAGCACAGATGGCAAACAGGTCTTACTGCATCATCCTCCTTTGTGGCTTACCCTGTCAAGACAAGTCCCCTTCCACTGCGCAGCACTAGCGCTCATTACAAACTCCAACTCCCTGCATACAATCACCACTGGGGGCTTCCAGCATTTGTCACAATCCTGAAGTGTATGCACCTCAGCCACCCCCGAGAGTGAAATTGGGTATCTGGGTTGCTAGGATGGGAGACAGCATGGGCACAGGGCTGCCGGGAGCAGAAAGTGGTACTGCTGATGAGCAAGCTGTAGGAAGGTGGCCTTGGCCACAGGACAGGGAGCAGAGAAAGCCACTTTGGGAACCTCCAGTCTTTTCACGCAGCAAGACAGGATTTAGAAGAGTTTGCAAGCTCCTCGCATAAAGCACACACTTCCATGCTTGGCTTCACACAGTTACAATTGCAGAATTAGAGGATACTGGCAGGAAGTGGAGAATTAAGTCCAGCTACTGGACAAAAGCATCATTGCCCACACAGTGCAGTGATTTATGGCTCAACCACAGGTTTAGGCAAAAATTCACTCTGACCACACAGCTTGAAAGTAGACCATCCTCAAACACTGCCTTTAGACAAGCAACAGTTATGCACAGGAAGAAAGCTTCAGTCCACACACACTTAAATAAAACAAAAATAAGTAGTCTCATGGATGCTTCCCTGGGTGAATTACTACACAAGTCAGAACAGATACAACATAGTTGAAGTTTGGCATACAAGTTGACCAGGTATACAGAGAAGAGGAAGAAACTTGGTATTTCTATGAAACCACGTTAGAGTGCTCGTAAAATTACTTCTCATTCATTAATTCCTTCATCTCAATAGCACCAAACCATAATACAGCTATGGAAAAGAACTGAAGCATTTGGAGTAGCAATTATTATAAAACCTGATCTTTCTTCAGCAGCTGGTAGAGAGTGCTCAGAGTAAAACGCAGGGTATGGGGAGAGCATTTAATGTGTTTTGCTGCTCTTCAAATGACTTTGCAAAAAGACAGACTGCTTTTAGACAGAGGCAGATCCCTTCAATGACAGTTCAGAAAAGATCTGTTCCTCAGCCCATCCAAAAAATTCCCACATAATCACAGAATCATAGAATAGTTAGGGCTGGAAAGGACCTTAAAATCATCTAGTTCCAAGCCCCCTGCCATGGGCAGGGACACCTCACACTAAACTATGCCGCCCAAGGCTCTGTCCAACCTTGCCTTGAATGCCACCAGTGATGGAGCATTCACAGCTTCCATGGGCAACCCACCAGTGCCTCACCACCCTTACAGAATTTCTTCCTCATATCCAATCTAAACTTCCCCTGTTTTAAGTTTGAACCCATTACCCCTTGTCCTGTCACTACAGTCCATAATGAAGAGTCCCTCCCCAGCATCCCTATAGGCCCCCTTCAGATACTGGAAGGCTGCTATGAGGTCTCAGTACCCAGCCAGAAAGACTGAGATAGTCAATTAGCTCAAACATTTTTGTTAGAAGTATAGAAAAAGCCAAGCAGGGATGTTTCAAAGGGAAACACCAGTCACTGCTGTACAATCCAGAACCCAAGAATCCAAACCAAGAACATGTCTTTCCAAGCCTTGTTTGACAAAACGAAGGAAAGCCGAGACATGTCACCTCGCCCCAAAAATGATTCTGCATTTACATTCCACATTCCATGATTCACCACAAGCAAGAATAACTGAAATTACCAAAGAACTTACTTTGGGTTCCAATTTGTAGGAGAGAAGGGTTTGGGGGGTTGTTTTGGTTTTTTCTAGGCTAAATGATACTAGGTTTAGCAAAGCTGCAAAATTTGAAGCTCTATCCAAGGCAGCCCCTCAAGCGTCACAGGAATTTGTGGGTAAGATCTGCCCTACAACCACCAAGCCCCAGGGGACACAACAAGAGTCACCTCCAATGCCTTTATTTGACTACGGCTACAGAAAGCTTGGTTAGAGTGGAGCAGCTGAACCAGCTCACAGGCAGCTCTGGAACTGAGAGACTGGGAACATTCCAGGACAAAACATTTCAGCTAGTAACTGGCCTGAGACAAGTATGTTTTACCACAGCATTTCAGTGCAAGTCAACCAAATCTCCAATACTCCTCATAGCACTGTCATGTGTATGAATAGCTATTACGCTTTGAATTTCTCATAATAGGATTAATGATGGATTTAATACCAGTTACTTCCTCAGTTGCTCTGGTTTATGGTGATCATATAATAAGATACAGCTACACATACCTTACATAATCTTCTGAAACTGTGAAGGTGCTATTTTTATCTTCTTTAGATGTCCAAAAGCAATACTAACATTTTTGTTACAGTTGAGTTGCGCAATAAAAAACCCCACCTAGCACTGACACATTTCATATTCATTTGAAGAAAACAACCCAACAACACATGTCTATTTCCTTTAAGAAAAAAAAGGACAGATATAAAGACAGACATTGTCACTCAGATCCACATTTCAGGACAGCATATGGATCACATACAAGGTTAACACAAGTTCTTTTCCCTAACCCTACACCCCTAATCCCCACCCCCCCCGCAGAGAATTCCCTTCAACAGGTAAACCTTGCAGCTACAATGCCAGGTCTAGTCTCTAGCTTGTCTGTGTAGCTCCATCATGCTGTTGGAATACACAGAAAAACCTTAAGTTGGTTCTTCAGAAAATGTGATAGGCTTCTCTGGCCAAGCTGGCCTAGAAGTCTGCAACCAATGAAAGAGGAAGGGACTCACTCTTCACTCTCCCATTTCTTCCTCTTTCTTTCCCTGGGAGGACACCTCACCTCCCCCTGGAAGCCACCCCACCACATGCTTCCGAGAGCTGATGCCATCACCTAACCCAGAACAAACCAATCCCAATAAAAAACAAGTACATAGGACAGCTTTCAAGAGTCAGCTTTAGAGAGGCAGCCATGAACACGTGTAGTGAATGACCAAGTTCACCTGAGGTAAGAGACCCAAACACTCTGACAACTCTGACATCACCTCTTGGTAGCAGTGAGCTCTTAACACAGCCCGCATCTTTTGATAAATGAAGACCTGCCCCTTTTGCAGGGAAAAAGCTTCTTCGCGTCTTCATATTCAGATCTTTCACCACAGAAATTTGTATTTCAGCACTCTATAAAAGGAAAAAAAATTACTTATATCACTGATAGCTGCATACTGGCTGTCTCCCTTAAACTCTACCAAGTGTTACCAAATTGACCTGACAAGATACTTCACATCACCTACAGAAAATGTCACCTTAGCTCATGTGAATTTTAAACTGAACACCACTGGAGAACAAACCCTGTAAGGAAGAGTTGAACTGTTGGACATGAAGGACCAAAGAAGTTCTCCAAGATGAATACAAGCAAAACTAAAAGTCAGGCTGCTATAGCACAGGACTCTTCTATTCACTTCACTTTCCAAATCTGCCCATTTTCTAAACACCTATGAGAACTTCTGTTCCTGAGAAAAAGAACTGAACCATTTGCAAGTAAACAAGGACAAATTATACATTTACCAGAATTAGCTAAGGCTAGCAAGACATCTTGCAATGCCATTCTCCTACCAAAAGCTGTATCAGCAGTACTGTTTTTCAAAGGACACTGGGGAGGGAGGTTACCAAACAACAACTCTACCAGGTGTTGCAAGTGTTATCACACATCTAAACTCATACTGTCATGCACAGCATCAGCTGCAACATTCTTTGCAATACTCCTCTGACTTTCCACGTGCTCACAGTGTAATCCACCTTTGCTAGCAAGGAACTCCACAGAGATTTTTCCTGACCTTTTCAACATCAGCTCTATAACAAAAAATGCATGCTGCATGCAAAACAAGCCTGAGCACACATCAAGAGATGCCAGCAACCCAAACAGCATTTGCTCTGCTCTCCTATGGTTCATCTCATACCCTCCTTGCTCAGTTCTCCTGAAGCCTTATCAGGGAAAGAATTCCAAACCAGCAATGCCTCTTCAGAAACATTTCAGATGTTAAACATGACTATGGGTAATGTTCTAATAACCTACCAGAAAAGAACATCAAAAGCTATCAGTTCATGAATATCACGTATGGTCTGTGACATTCTGTTTGGATCATTTCTAGAACATAGTAATAGGGGCTATTTTGATTGCTTTCCCCTTACATGGCTGTCCTGGTTTCAGCTGGGATAGAGTTCATTTTCTTCCTAGTGGCTGGTGCCATGCTGTGTTTCGGCTTCAGTCTGAGGATAATGTTGATAACACACTGATGTTTTAGCTGTTGCTGAGAAAGGCTTACCCTGATTAAGGACTTTTCAGCTTCTCATACTGCCCTGCCAGCAAGGAGGCTGGGGTGCACAAGAAGCTGGGAGGGAACACATCCAGGACAGCCAACCCCAACTGACCAGAGGGATACTCCTCCCTACCATTTGATGTCATGCTGAACAAAACGGGGGGGTAGAGTTGGCCAGGTTGTGACATCCTACTGCTCAGAGTGACTGGGCATCTGTCAACAGGTGGTGAGCAACCACATTGTGCATCACTTCTTTTCTGTATTCTTTTACCATTGAACCAAAGAATGGTTTGTGTTGGAAGGGACCTTAAAGATCATCTAGTTCTAGCCCCTTGCCAGGGACACCCTCCACTATACCACAGTATTTTTCCTTTCTTTCCTGTCCTATTAAACAGTCCTTATCTCAACCCACGAGTTTTACCTTTTTCCCATTCCCTCTCCTATCCCACTGGGGCAAATGGCTGTGTGGTGCTCAGCTGCCTGCTGGGTTAAACCAGCACAAGGGTTTTCACCAAGAACCATCACTTGCAACAGAAACTGAAGTTAGGTGCCCAGCTGCCAGGGAGGAAAACCAACCAACCAACCAACCATCCCCACAAAAAGGAAAAAAATCTTACCACAAAACCCAAACAATTTTAGCCTCAACATTTTGGGACTTCAGGATTCCTGGAATGACATATTTTATCACAACACAAAAGAAAACTTACAGTTAAAGCTAGTGAGCTTTTTTCCTAAAGTCTTAAAAATGCATATATTGTGTCTAGGCTCTGGATGCTGATGGTAAATCTGCCTCTAGCATAACAGCTAGTGGCAGGTAGTACAATTGTGCTTCACAGATATAATTCTTTCGGAAATTGTTTACTACATTCCTTGCTGTGACCATGTACAGTAACTGGAACATCACAGTTAGAGCTGGACAGGAAAAACAAAAGCAACCTGACCCACCGAGAAAGCATCTGCCAGTTCTTGAGCCATTGTTCTGCAAAATATCAAGGCTTGAATTCTGACATAATCCCCTGACATCTCGGGTGATGTCAGCACGAGCAGCTATTAGAATGAAGAATGATCACCCACAAGACATTAATTCAGGAAGAATCAATGGCCTTGCAATACATATTTCTCCCTTAACATTCTCCTAAATGGACTTGAATACATTTGAGCCAGAAGGGAAAGCAAGCCTTTTAAGAAAGGCTTTGGCACAACACAAAAATATCACAAGCTTCTGAATTTTTAGCTTTTCCAGCTCCTTGAAGTTTAATTCCACACTTGTGCTCTGGTATAATAAAAGCTCCTCATTCCTTTTCAAGGATTCTCAGAGCTTTAAGAGTACACTAAGCAAGACCAACCTATGGATTTTACCTTCCCCCAGTCCTTTTTACCCCCTCTCCCAACTCCTGTTTAAGGAGAGGGAACATTCT
>JAOEHX010013564.1:14530-28834 GCA_025448015.1 Bolborhynchus lineola
GTTTAGGAACTTTATTCTTGGCTTTTAAATTTTAGTAACAGTTATTTAATATTTCATTTTTACTTAGACTTTTCACTCTAAGCCTTAAAATATCCCTTTTAAAAAAATGTGTCTTTTATGCTTGCGTATGTTTAGGGTAGGTATAAGGAAGAAGTTCTTTACTGTGACAGTGTTGAGGCACTGGAACAGGTTGCCCAACAAAGTTGAGAATGTTCCATCCCTGACTGTGTTCAAGATGAGGTTGGATGGGGCTTTGAGCAACCTGGTCTACTGGAAGGTGTCTCTTCCCATGATAACAGCTTGGAACTAAATGATCTTAAGGTCTTTTCCAACCCAAATCATCCTGTATTTTGTCTCTGGGTATGACTTCTGCTAATTTTTTCTCCAGAACTTAAATATTTGTATTATTTATTTATAATTAAGTTATGTAAAGGATGATACTGTGAACTTGCAGTGACAACATCACAACGCAGACCCTCTGGTTCATTACAGGAACTGTTGCTAACTAACGGTCCTGATTCTGTAAGGTGTTTGAATATATGCTGAACTCAGCTTCAAGAATAATTACTCACTTCCACTCGCTCCTGTCCCCACCCCCCCAAATACACAGGAAGTGATACTGCAATGAAATTAACCCAGTGACATGTTGTCAGCTCAGGATGCATAATAGAGATCTACTAGGATGTAAGGCTGCTATGTGCAATATTACATTTGCTTTGTCTCTTGAGTATTTTTAAATTAAAGTTATCCACAGAGATAAACACAATCTTTAATTTATACAAAATGGAGAATTAAAAATGTTAGTAAATCTTGGAACCTTGAGATTCATTCTGCATGCTTATCTTTTTTAAGGAGGTGGAAAACTGCTGCAAATTATCACTTTTAGGCTATAGAGATTCAGTAATGCCCACATTCACTGAATGTATTCATATGGATGTACAGTACTCAATGTGGAACCTCACAGCTTAAGCATCCTGAAGAAAAGATGCATACAGGTTCAAACCACACAATAGCTTTAAGAGTGACTGTAGTATAATTCTTTATTAACATACTTAGAGTCACCTTGAGTTCTGTGTTGTAGGATGTGTGTGTCCATGTACTTACAGATACAGACATAGATAATGTGTGGAAATTAGACTTCACAAATTAGAGTTGTAGACTATTATGGGGTGGGTTTTTTTTTTGGTATTTTTTTCCCTGATCTTTTCTGAAGAACTTTCTGGAAATTAAGAAAGAAGTTAAAATGCTCATAATTTGTAAAGTGACAAATATAAACATCTTAATTCACAAAGTGTGTGATTCAAGGTTTTTTTTCTGTCTTATGAAGGGTGAGAAGTGTGCAATGTCCCTTCTCATTAGTAAACTGAGCTGTGGTTCTGCAGTTTGTGCACATTTCTGGGCATGACCAAAGTTTGATTTTATGGCCCAGTCCTGAGTGGTCATCATACTGGATTTTTGTTGTATAAGGGGAGGGATGAGTGGCTTGCTTTTGTTTTTACAAAGAAATCATGTTTGAAAATCTTAGGCTGTGTATTCAAAAAATTGTTGGGTCAAAGTACCTGGAGGCCACCTTGGATCTTGGTAAGATTTTAATCAACTCTGGTGACATGCTAGAAGGACTGGATTAGATATTTTTGAATATGAGGAAATACAATGTGTTTTCATGGTATTGTTTTGAGTGTGAAGGCCAAGATATCTCTGTAGAACCCATCTGAGTATTACAAACACGTAAGTGTAGTCAAACTCATTGAGTCTTCAGAGACACACACAGAGTACTGTTCTTTGTGTAGGACACAGGTGGGTTCTCATATTTGTTGAATGATGAATCATACTCCTATTCATTTTCAGTTCTGACCAAAATAAGCACTCCATAGACTGATTATGGGTTATTCTCTACACCTGCTACTCCATAATGAATTTTCATTAAAGTGGGTAAGAATTGCTGGTAGTTGACATATTTTTTTGATAAGTCTGAAAGGTGTATGTCAAAATAGTTTTCCTTTGTTTTCTTCCCCCCTTGAAAAAGCAAAAGCTTTTAATATTAATTTTATGTTCATATAAGTGAACTACTTAATGTATTAGTATTTTTAAAGGGTAATTCTTTTTTCTTTGATGTTACAAGGCATATTTTTAGTAAAAAATAATTAAAAAAAAAGGGCATTCAGTGTATCTTTCATTCAGAAGTGAAATAAAGTGAAATTTCTGATTAGAATACTCTTATGTTCTCCAACACTGTCTAGGCCATCAGCAATGATCCATTTTCCTCTCCCATGCTTTGTTATGATTTTATTTACAAAATAAATTGAAAAGGGCAAATAAAGTCTAGTTCAAACTTCCTGCTGCGCAACAGAGCACCTTCCCTTTCTTCTATTCCAAACAGCCAGTCTGTAAGATCATATTTTCTGGAGGACACATACATACTAGAAGGTAGGGGCTCTCTTTCAACTTCTAGTGACTAATCTCACTATTTTTACCTGCATTAATATTATTTATCATATTTTAAAAAGTCTATTCTATTTAGTGAAAGAGACAAAACTATTAATTTGGAGATTTTTAGCTATTTTATTTAAATTTGACTTGATATGTTTTTTATTATAAAATTCTATTCCGTATTTTTTATCTTGAATCTATGCTTAAAGAGAAAGGGAAAGAAAAAAAAAAAATGCCGTAAGATGAAATGTATCATTATTTTAATGAAGGGTTTGATGCCATACGTTTTTCCTGTGATGATCATTTAATCTTCCATATTTTGAATTACACATTCATTTAAGTAGTTAATTATACTCTATGTGATTCAGTAATACTTTCGGTTTCTTTTGGTCAGTCATAAAGTTAGAAATTACATTTAGAAGTAATGATACACAGTTCATTCCAAGACATTCTCTTGTATTTCAAATATTTAGTACCATAACCATTCAATTTAATGCATATGTATGGGGACAACAGAATTGCCAGCTGCCAGCAGGCACTTGTTGAGGTCCCCTAAAACTGGAGACAACGGCACACTAGATCCTTGATCACCTAAAGATCTTACAGCGCGCTTTGCAGGCATGAGAGAATTCTAGGGCAACTAGAGATAAAGGAAAACAAGACTAATTCGAGTGAGCAAAGCTGCAGCTCTGATCCCTTCCTGCTTTCCTCTGTGCTTCTCACTTTTCATAATCCCATATCACTGAGATTATGATTTATGCTTTCCTGTTACCTTTTATATATCACATAGCACTAAATCCCTTCCCTGACCTTCTCACCCAGGTATCCATGGATCCAGTTAAGCTCATCTCCATCCTTTACTCATGCAGTTGCTCTCTTTCTATCTTTACTGCATTCCTCCCGATTCCTTTCAGCACACCCAAATGACTTGTATTTTGGTTATGTTCTTACCTGCCATTCTGCTCATACCCAACGCTAGTTTGCTGCTATGGGACTAATCTCTATATTTACAAGGTTCTACACAACTTGGTTCCCTCAACCCAAATACATTCTTAGTATTTTTACTATCCTACTTCCTGTCTTACACTGCCTTGAAAGACTTCTACTATCAATCAGCCTCTGGTTTATCCTATTATAGTACCCTTTCTTCTTCACATTGCAAATGATGTTCTCAGTTTTCGCAGGAAGTGACTTTTGAGAGTGTCTACACACAGCCTCGTAATTTAGTTCAGTCTAGCTTCTTTGTAGGGGGGTGGCAAGGGGGAAAAGGCTCCCAATTAATGTTGCAAAATAACTGTATAGAGAATCCACTGCAATCACAAACTATAGTGAAGGCACATACATGAGAACAGTCATAGTTTGGGGGAAAAGGGATGCTTTGCTTAGAGTAATACTCAGAAAGATTTCTGCCTTCTGTTATTATGCAATGACCTTTAAAGATTGTGATTCCTAGTTTCTCTGAAATTACTAGGTTTTGCCATAGACATACTGGGATCAAAAATATTTTATAATTTCTGATTTCAAATTATCCTCACCTTTGTCTTCCCAGCCTGTCTTCTGGTTGACTTCAGTAACCATGACAAAATGAGGAAATGAAAGATTTCTAATAGACCTGAAATGCTTAAATTGGAAAGGGATTGGAAGCATTGTAATTGGATACATCATTCTTAGAACCTGAAATTTAAGTTGTATATTGTTACATGTCTACATTTAAAAGAAAAAAAAAATGCTCTGATTATTTCAGGCATTCATTAAGCTTTTCAAGCCTTGGTGGTTATTTGGAAAGTCTCCTTTCAATTTGAGCACAATTTTCCTTGTGCATTTCTTACACTAATACTAGTTGTGTGTCTAGCTAAATACCAGAATTTAGCTTAGAGACAATAACTTTGGTAATTCTGCTTTATTTATTACTTTCTTTGTACAGTCTGAGAAAGCGAAAGTGAAGACATATTCTCAGCCAAGGTACAGTTGCATTCAGCTTGACATTAATGCAACTGCATTCAACTGTACACCTAGTACAGTACACCTCTTACACAATTCAGCAATCTGTGGAAAAGGCATGAAAACTAATTCTACCTCAGTTTCTTAACTAAATCCCGAATACCAGAGCTTACAGAAGAAGCTATGAGTAAACCAATGCCACTACTGCTGTATGGTGTGGGTGATTTCAAAATAATGATATTTGCTACAAGTCAGATACCAGCAGATATCAGGACATTTTATTTCACTTCTAATTTCATTTTAGGATTTTTCAAAGAATCTGATGCTAAAAAAAAGTTTTTTCCAGACTTACAAAATGCTTTTGTTAATATTTAAAAATTTCATCTGTACTTTATTTTTTCCACTAATATTACTACATCCAAAAATTCTGACCTTTTAAAATTTCAGGAATTTTCTGTCAAAGCATTAACAGTATTCTTCCTTTTCTTGAGACAGTGTTTTCCAGTAGGAGACTGTTCCATTAGGGAAAAAAAAAAATGAGCTGTGCTTGAAACTCCTAAAAACCTCTCTGGAAACTGTAATACCAGCACTGGATAGATCCAACTACCTCTGCTGAAAACAAGGATGAGAACTGAATGCAAGGGGAAACACGAGCTTCTGTGCCATCTTCCTACTTTTCATGGCTGGAGAAAATACTGCTACTTGCGTGAGCCTTCCCCTTCAGTAGCATGAGAGCAGGAATAAGGGCAAACACATATGGGGGCCAAGGGCATAAGCAATGAGTCCAGAGCCTACTGGTACTAAGGAAGCTCTCTGTGGAGGACAGCTTTGGGAGAGCTACTCTGCTGCCTCCATGAATGTCTGGGCTAACCAACTGCTTTCTGTATTTATGCCTTAAGCCAGCCCTACCTCAATGATCCAGCTGCTCATCTGAGATTGCCTTTAGTCAGACCCATCTCATCTCATTGCCAAAATTCTGTTTCTTTAGACTCACAGTATGGTGACAAGCCATATATAGGGTCTTTCCTGGGACAAGCAGAAAGTGAACGTATGCTGTAGTTGTTACAAAGTCTATAAAAAGGAGCTCCTTACAGTTAGAAACCTTTTGTAGTGTAGGCAAAAGCCAAGAACATGAAGAGTCAGGTATGAGTTTAAAAAAATATTTGCGAGCACATTCTTCATGATGTTTTCATAGAGGAACTATAAAAATTCTGCTTCTTGGTATGGCACCAACTGTTAACTTTTTGGGTTTATTAACACAGAAAATGCTCCTTATTCCTGGCAGTGTTCAAGCCCAGGAAGGATGCAGTGTTGGGTGACATGGTCTAGTGTGAGGTGCCTATGGCAGAGGAGCTGGAACTAGATAATCTTAAGGCCCTTTCCAACCCTAAATATTCTATGATTCTATCTATTTAAAAATCTCATTTGGAAAATTTTTATGCAAAAGCCATTTTTTCCCCCCATATGTGTTACAATTTCGGAATGATCAAGACTGACACACTATGCCAGTTGTTTTAACAACAGTGTCTTGGCTAGGTTTACAGATGTCTTCTCTTGTCTTTCTAATTTAACTCATGACATCTTATCAGCACCTCTGCCAGTGGTGATGAGAATAAATCTGAAGTGGACATTCTGACACAGGTGCTTTCCTCATTAATGACTAAGATTTAAGCATTTACATTGAAGTTAACTAATTTTATATTTCAATTCCTGTTTTGCCCTGCTGTCTATTCTCTCTATCAGTGTAATATTTATCCTTCAGAGTATGATGTAAAAATACGTATCCTCCAATAGCATGTAATTAAAAGGTCTTAACTGAAAGAAAATAAGCTCCAACAAGCACACCAGTGAACTGTCCTGTCTGTACAGTCTGCTTTTCAAAATGCTGATTATTAAAGTACATTATGGAAAAATAAAGAACACCGTGTATGAAATAAAAAATAGTAAAATAATTCATTTTAAAGTATGCCCAGTAACTATGAAACTATTACAGAAGACTTAATTTTGAATCCTTATGATCTTGTTGATCTTAGTTTTCTGGGATCTGCATTATAAACATTTCCATCAAGTGGAATACCAATTCTCTCTTCAGATACACATCTGTAGTTTACCTGCATATAAACGTACCATAAGACAGATGGACATAGATTAAGTATACATTTGTTGTGCAGAAAGGATGATAAAAACTTATGCTTAATGGCAGGATAATATAACACCAGTAATGGTATGATATTGAGCTCCAAATCATACAAAATAAAGGAAGTCATTTATCTGCATCAAATAGTTCAGTCCCCAGGAAGTCCTTCACAGAAAAAGAAATTGTTTGGTTTTTTCATTATAGCCATCACCTCAGCAGTGACAACTGAGCCAAAAGGCATTTGCTACTCATATGAATCACACGATTAAATATATGGTCAGAATTTCTTCACTGGGTCCTTCTGACTCAGGATTTTCAGGTGATGTCTCACCTCCACCTGACACTGCTCAGAAACCATGTTCAAAAGACACCAGATGCTTTCAGTCCACCATAGAATCAGAGAATAGTTGGGGTTGGAAAGGACCTTGGGATCATCTAGTTGCAACCCCCCTGCCATGGGCAAGGGACAACTCCCAGTAAACCATGTCACCCAAGGCTCTGTCCAGCCTGGCCTTGAACACCACCAGGAATGGAGCATTCACAGCTTCCCTGGGCAACCCATTCCAGTGCCTTACTACCCTTACAGTAAACAACTTCCTCCTTATATCCAATCTAAACTTCCCCTGTTTAAGTTTGAACCCGTTACCTCTTGGTCATATCACTACAGTCCCTAATGAAGAGTCCCTCCCCAGCATCTCTATAATCCCCCTTCAGATACTGGAAGTCTGCCATGAGGTCTCCATGCAGCCTTTTCTTCTCCAGGCTGAACAGCCCCAACTTTCTCAGCCTATCTTCATACAGGAGGTACCACAACTGAACCCTAGAGATCTTTAGCATATATGTTATTTTTACAGGCTTACCTTAAGTTTAAATCAAAGAGATGAACAAAGTATGTTTTATTTATGGAACAAAACCAGAAATATAAATTTCACATGAGTTACAAGTTCTGTTAATCAGTTGCATTTTAAACACAGGACATATTTGGTAGTTTTATAATAGTTAAAACTCAAGACCACACATTTTACAAAATGAAACAAGAACTTGACAGCAAAAGAAATCTTTAGCCATTTAAACAGGAGATGTTTATGGAATGACAATCAAATAGTACAACAGTGAATGATATCACAATTGGGAACTGTGCTGTTTCTTGCCTTTAGCTATCTCAGTTCAGATCTTTCACAGCAGATGATCTTAAGGATCCTGAGGGAAATTTCTTATTTTTCCTTTTTCAAAACACTGTACTGAAAATAATACCCCTGACAGGTTACAAGGTTGCGTGGAAAGTATCAGATTAATTTATTCAACCTAAATAGCAAAAGAAATATTTTAGCACACATTAAAAATAGACTCATTTTATGCACTTGTTAAATCTAGTGTCTGATTTCATCTGTTGATTTATTTGCACACAATGCTTTCTTGCTATAGAAATTGGTAGGCCGCTGTTGACAACTTCTTCAGATAAACATGCCTGTAAGTATACACGTTCCTGGCTCTTCTGCAAAAACAACAGCACAAGGTAGGAAGTCCTTCTGTTTCTATACCAATTCCTAGGCACCACCTGATAGCTGCTTAGTTTTCTTGTTGAGAATTCCTTTATGAGAAGAAAACCATTTTCATCTTTTGTTATCATTCTGTAGCCACAGTCTGGCAGCCACTGGAATTAGAAAAATGTAATGAACTGATTTCCCACATATGCTGCCACTCTTCACTGTTGTAATATGTTATTGTACCACAGATACACAATGCTTCTGGGATTATCACACCTATTTGTATGTTTACCTTATAGGTAGTTACATTGTGCAAATAAATCAGCACTCCCAAAACAAAGATATTAAAACCATTAAAAATATGTAGCAAACACAATGTTTGCACTGACAGATATATCTGTGTTGCAAAGTTTGCTCCTCTTGTCTTACTAACCTAGTGCAAGGGTATAAAGGGATTTGTTCAAATTTATCTTTGAGCCACTTGTTTTAAAAGTGGCTTACTCCCTTTGCAATGCTCCCACAGTAATGATCAGAAGACCAATTAATCAATCCTTCTTTTTGTTTGGAATGGCTTCATAGCAGAATGTGCTTAGTGAGGTGTTTCTGACTCAGAATTTATAGTTCTAGTTTTAAAGTAACAAAGCCTGATTTTATTAGTTTTCAGTGTATGTGGCAATGTTCTACCACAGAACTTGGGAAAAGCAGTTGCCAATTATGAACTGGTAAAACTGATAACAGAAATGATGAGGACAAGTATGGAACAAGTGGATCACTGCCACACAATTGCTGTTGATGTTATTTATGGGCTCGTGTATTTTTAGCTACTGGCAACGCCTGCCACAGTAGAGAGGGATGGTAGATACAAACGGAAAGAATACTTCGAAAAGGATGTTATTTTTATACCATACTTCTCATTGCTCAACTGATGTTGCCTCAGCATATCACTAAACACAGTCAAAGAAAGTGTCTACCACAAGACTGTAAGAACTGCCACACTGGTCAGACCAATGGTCCATCTATTTCAGCATTCTGTAGAATGACCAGTTGTGACTGTTCTGAGACAGAGTGTGAGAAACAGGATAATAAAAAGTGGTCCTTACTTCTGACAATCAGTTGTTCAAGCATTTTGAGCCACAGAATTCAAGAGCAACGGACATATCCTCCATATATTTGTCTAATCCCTTTTTTAACCTATCTATGCTATAGTTTTGCAAGCATCCTCTAGCAATGTTCAGCAATTCAGTTAAGCAACCTGTAAAAAAATTCCTTTTGTTTGTTTCAGATTACTATATAGCCTTTGCACTTCTGAGAAACAATGAATCATCATTTTCATACTACTGATGTTATGCCCTATCCACCTTTAATCATCTCTTACATGAAGGAATGTCCTATTCAGTTTCCCTTGTACATAACTTAATAATTGTTTCAGATCACTACTGTTGAATTTCTCTGTGTCTTATTTATACTTCGGTCTTTGAGACAAATGACCAGAAGCATATGTATTTAAGAATGGTACAACAGTACTGTGATATTTTCCTGCTTTGTTCACTATTCACAGAACAGAGATGGAGGTTTACCATCCTCACAGTAAAGAACTTTTTTTCTTATGTTTAAATGGAATTTCCTGTGTTTCCTTTTGTAACCATTGCCTTTGCTGCATTCTTCCAACATTCCTTCTGAGCGTTATGAGGCTGCCCTGGCCAATGCAAGTAACTACCCAGCTCTCTTATAAGTTATGTTAACAGTGGAGCGGCACATCAGTTTCCTAAGATCTGTCAGCCTGGAACATTGAGTCAGGTTAAAATAAATCTTAAGTGCCTCTCAAGTTTTAAAATGTACATGTAGCTACTTCAGTTTTCCAAAACCAGCTGTTGCTAGGCGTGACGATCATTGGCAGTACAGTCTGCTAATCAGAGTACTCAGAAAGCACAAACCCTACGTTCAACTTCTGTCACAGCCTAAACCCAAACCTTTTTCATAAGGGAGCACCCTGACTGTTAGCTTATAAACCTGGGTGTGCACGTTGCTGTCTCCACTTCCCTAATGCTGAAATACTTGCTGTTAGCCATGTACACAGGGAAATGATGCCAGAAATACAGCACACATGGGGGAGCATGATTGTTCAACCTAATAGCACTGCAAGGGGGAAAAGAGAGTCCCAAGTTCCTGGCTGATGGCTGGAACTGGTTTTGATTTCTTACCCCAGTGACGAATAACAATAGTCTTGTGATCAAAGACCAGAGTTCAACTATTAAGCTGCAAAGTCATTGTGCAGTAAATGCCCAGAACAACAGGCTTACGTGCAGATGATGGACTCATTTGGTTGCTATGGGAGGGAATAATTCAGGCCACAGCAATCAGAGCAAGACTGTCAGTACATCTATAGTATACACAAGCATCAGTGGCAGCAGCACAGTCACTTGGTTTTCCTTTAAGAGATAGAAAGTCAAACAGATATCACTGAAACTAATAACTGGGCCTGAAACTAATAAATTGACTGTCAAGATTTTAGTATTCCTGAAGGGTATGCATAGTTTTTCCATGAAAGAATTTCCTCATGGAACTATGTAGGCATTTTGATAGGTCACCTACCCCCAGCATGATCATCTATAAATCTTAGTCTTACTCTCCAATATCAGCAGGGTGCTTTTTTAGCATAGGATCAAGTAGTGCAGTGTCAAGAATACCTCGAATTCTTTCCAACCTCCCCAGGTAGGTTAGGTGTAGCTTGCACAATTAATTCGTGTGGAAAACACTGTGGATTTTTGTGAGACTTGTGTTGTAAAGCAAGTTATTGGTAAAAGTTTACATGGTAAAGTTGTTCAGGAGATTAGCATAATCACCAAGATAAACATCTCTCACCCAGATTTGAGAAGGGTAATTCTGCAGTAACTTGTCTTGACTAGTTGAAGGTGGAATTTTATCCTAACTGGCCACTTGTTGAAAATACATGTAACATGATGCATTGTTAACGATGTTCAATTCACTAAGGAAAACAGTGTATGAATAAGAATTAGACATAATCAGGAGGACAAAGACCTTCAAAGACATATTTCCTAAGGATTACAACATTCATGAATACAGGTCCCGCTGGGAAACAAGAGAGATATATGCTCCTAGACCTCCAAGGCACATTGAAAATCTCAACTCTCACCTATATAGAGGAGGCCAAGTCCTATCCTGTGCAGATGATATAACACAACCTCAACAAATAGACAGTTAGGATAAAGTCCCAAACTTCAACTAGTCAAGATGAGTTACTACAGAATTACCCTTCTCAAGTCTGGATGACAGATGTTTATCTTGGCGATTATGCTAATCTCCTAAACAACTTTACCATGCAAACTTTTACCAATAACTTGCTTTACAAGAAACTACATGCATTGTTTTGTTAGACTAAGATTCTATTTAAGCACTGATCTCTGTACTTACATTCTCTTTGACTCATTTCTAATTTGACTTATTCAATGATCTGCTAAGAACCAACTATTTAAGAAACTGTGTATGTGAGTCAGGGCAGTAACTACGTCCACATGCAATGGAAAATTAATAAATACTTCAAAAATAAATGTTTGGCTTTACTTTAAATGCCTTTATGATTATTTATATAGTTTCAACTGGAAACTGTCAAAAGCCATTTTTCTTTGATGAAAAACTAAGGCAAAGCCCAAATAAATCAATGGAATGGTACCCACTTCTCAAATGAATATTAAGACATCAAATCAAAGTTGCAGGTGAGCCTATAGCCTTCACATTTATAGCTATCTTAAGACTTTAAATTAGGTCAGCGCTAAGGTATTTGACAAAAGATAACATATGTATGGATACTACCAAATTGAAAGAGACTTAGAAGATTTCATAACAGCCAAAGTGAAACACTTTTAATTTTTCAGAAGAGAGACAGAATCTGATGAGATTCATTTCTGGCTGAATATAAACACTTAGAACATGTTTCCCAGGTGATAATGTTTGAAAATAAGGAGGAAATATTTTCATAGACATACCTAGAGTTTAAATTTGCTCAGATTGAGCTGTGCAAAGTCATACAAATGAGCTAATAGGCATTTAACATATTGCATTCAAACTATATGCTTAAAAAAAATGACTAAATGCCAAGTCTCTGCCATGGATTAAGCCCAGCTGGTAACTCAGAACCATGCAGCTGCTTGTTCACTCCCCCACACCCTTTCTCCCGCTACACCCAGAGGGATGGGAAGGAGAATCCAAAAAATGTAACTCCCATGGGCTGAGATAAGAACAGTCCGGTAACTAACCAAAAATTGAATCTCCTGTGCAGGTCCCTTGACCTTACTCCATTTTATGGCAAAACCGGCCTTCAGCAGGATTCAGGAGGATTTTCCTCCCTTTCTCAAAAACTTCTTCTGCTGTATTGCCCCACACAATAATGTCTTTAATGTATTGCAGGTGTTCTGGAGCTTGCCCCTGTTCCAGGGCAGGCTGGATCACTCCATGGCAGATGGTAGGGCTGCATTTCCAACCCAGGGGTAGCCAGTTCCAAGTGCTCTGGATGCCCCTCGAAGTAAAAGCAAACTGTGGCCTGCACTCTGCTGCCAAAGGAATTGAGAAAAATGCATTGGCAATATCAGTTGTGGCATACCACTTGGCTGCCTTTGATTTCAGTTCATACTGAAGTTCTAGCATGTCTGGTATGGCAGCACTCAGTGGACTTCATTCAGCCTGTGGAAGAGAAGGCTGAGTAGAGACCTCATAGCAGCTTCCAGTACCTGAAGAGAACCTATAGGGATGCTGGGGAGGGACTCTTCATTAGGGACTGTAGTGACAGGACAAGGGGTAATGGGTTAAAATTTAAACAGGGGAAGTTTAGATTGGATATAAGGAAATAGTTCTTTATTTTAAGGGTGGTGAGGCACTGGAATGGGCTGCCCAGGGAAGTTGCGAACGCTCCATCCCCGGCGGTGTTCAAGGCCAGGCTGGACAGAGCCTTGGGTGACAGGGTTGACTGGGAGGTGTCCCTTGCCCATGGCAGTGGGGTTGGAACTAGATGATTTTTGTTCTCCTCTTCACGCACCCGCTCCTCCAGAGCTGAGGTAAGTTTTCCATCCCACTTTGTCATGTCTTCTCCGTGATCCCGCAGGTAAAACCATAGGGTGGCCCATGGCATATACCTTCTCTATCTTCTCTCTTGAGCAGTAGTTCACATTTTGTTAATAGCTGAGACAGAGGTTGGTACACATGGGGAGCTGGATAGATCAGATCGACCATCTCGCAATTGTTTGAACTCCTGGGACAGTTTTTCCACAGCTGAAATGATGGAGCGGGTAAGATTGTCTTCAAACTCTCAGAGTTTAGGAATCATTTCACCTACTGTTGGTGGTACTATGTCATTCCAGGTTATTGCTGCCAGTGGGTGGGCGTATGATGGTACATTCCATGTAAATTTCTGCCACATGGGTCTTGTACATTTGACTTCACCTGGATGTATGGGTGCATTCCAGGCATGTGGCCTGTGATAGATCTTCTCTACAACAGCTGATACCCTCTGAGACTGGATGCCTTTCTCTAGCATGGTCCAGTTGGCTATGTGACTCAACATTATCCTTGTACAGAAACCTTTCTTTCACACATCTGCCAAGAGCTGCCTCCAAAGGCTGACAGATCATTTCTCTTTTGCAATTGCTTCATCAATTCCCCCTTCTCTAGCAAGTGGTCCAAGCTACTTGGCTTCCCCACCTTCTAGTTCGTGACCATCATCCCTATTGTCCCAGCATTGGAGCAACCAGGTGATGATGTGCTCCCCAGGTTGAAGGGTAAAATCTTTCCACATATTTTGTAGCTCAGCTGAGGTCCGAGGTTGAGAAGTTACCTCTTCTTTTTCCTCTTCCTCTGATACACATCATAATAACTTTTGATCAGATACTGTCCCTTGTAGTAAGTGCATTGGCTCTTCATCTTTCCTCACTGTAAGGGTTTCTCTTTGTGCCTCTTGTTTGGTTTTCTGCTTGTGTACAGGGGCAACCAATATTGGCACAAATTGGTCCTCTGGTCTAGCTGCAGTGATTATCACTGTGGCTGGAGTGGCTGCAGTATTTGTTGTTAGGATTGGTGCAGCAGCTGTGCTTTGGGTTTGAGTAGAACCAGCAGCTGCACTGTCTGTTGCTGTTGGGGGTTTGGGTAGCTGCTGTACTTGTCGCTGGGGTTGATGTAGCTGCTGTGCTTGGAATTGAATTAGCTGCATTGTCTGTTGTAGTCAGAGTTTGAATAGCTGCTGTATTTGGAGTTGGAGTAGCTGCACTGTCTGTTGCTTTGCCACCAGATCCAGGGACATTT
>JAOEHX010013565.1:8257-24702 GCA_025448015.1 Bolborhynchus lineola
GGTTGACCCTGGTTGGATGCCATTTTTTGGGACCCTTGTTTGGCATTTTGTACTATAACACATCCAAAGACTTTCACTCATTCTTGTCCATCTCTTCTGGGGCTCTGAATCATCCAAGCTTAGCAGTTTCAGCACATATCTCTGAAAACTACAGAAGTTATTACAGTTCTTAGAAGCAGCTCTGACTAATGTGACTTTTATATAAGTGTAACACAGCAAGGATAATCTGCTTCCAAATTTTATTTAGCTCTCAAAAGCTCTGTTGGTTTATCAGTTCGCTTAATAGACCTTTTTGAAAATATTGTGGTATTCCAGCTGTGAAGGAAAAGGTAGGAGGGGAATATGAATAGGCTAGGAAATAAACTAATCATTTCCATAATCAATTAAAATGCTTGCACAGAACTGACACTGTAAAACCTTCTGGTCTTTTTTGTGTTTGTTTCTGGTTTTTAATACACTGATACCAAATAGGTGGTGAAAAAAAAAAGAAGTCAGTCACTAATGGTATCTTTGTGAAAATGGGCTAAAATTCTAAACTAATTTTCCACTAATTCTAACTCATGACTTGAGCCAGACTAGCTCAAAGAAAGAAGAGTGGAAGTATCACTTGCTCACAACAACAATCACACACTATGTTTCTGCTCATATCTGATAAACTCAACCGTAAATACTTCATTTCCTCTTCCCATCATTTTCCCCAAATCAATCCTTTTCCATCAAAGCCCACTGTTTTCCTAAAATTCTCACTACCCTCCTCTGAGAGTGGGAGAAATCCCCCATTTTTTTTTTGGTTTTTTTTTTTTTTTTTCATTTTAGAGTTCAAGAAGGCTCACTGTTATGGAGAGTCCCACATCTAAAGCAACAGAGAGTATTCTTTAAAATATACAAGTACACTTAGCCAAAAACATACTTACATTTTTATACAGCTGAGGAAATCTACTTCCCAAGTAAAACACACAGGAAATATAGCCACAAATAAATCCTGACATTTCAATCATACCAAGAGAGTTCTGAAAAAGAAAGGTACATATATTTTGGCAAGAATGTTTTCAGGCATTTCAGAGGATTAAACTGAGAGTCCACTGGCTGATTTTCTGGATAGAACTCCTTTCAAAGCAGTTCAGTGCGGCTCTTCAAATGACCATAGAGGGATAGAAAGGGTTTAATCTTTACCTCGCAACAGTGCTAACTGCTGTGTTGTAGCCATGACTGAGATCAAAACTAGCGCCAGGTTTTAGGATACGATACTAATATCAATCTAGTCCTCCTGCTAAAAAACCTTGGGCACAATAATTCAAACCAAAACGAAGAACTGTAGCTAGGGCCACTAAAAAAATGAATCATCCTGTCTGGAGAAAGCAGAATACTCATTTTCACAGTTTAACAGTTCCTCGTTTTCTCACTCTAGCTGTGTTTGGAAATAAGCTGCTTCCCTGCTGGGCAATGTTGCTGGATTACAATTATTTTAGTGGCAATAGTGTGAAGGCCATCAAATTGCTACAACAGCCTGTGAACTTTCCTACTGAACTGACAGCAGCAGCAGGTACAATTGTAATTTTCCAGTTCTATTGATTTCACTTGTGTCTGTGTAGTCTGCATGGATGTCTACAGTATTTAACACAAGCAGAAACACAACATGTATACAAGTTATTTTGCAGAGTGGCACATCCTAATGACCCAAGGGACAGAATAAGTTTGAAACACTGTTTCACAAAAGAAGCAGCTTTATGACCTCTTTATTTTGGGATGTATGGCCCATAGTTAAAACATGCATATAATGCCACAGCTATGATTTCTAAAGCATTGTTAAAAATGTCATCCAAATTCTTTAAAGATCACAGTACACAATCTTTTCAAGACACTTTGGGTAGGAATGTTTTTGGAATGGAAGCAGGTAAGAACTTACATTACTTCTTTTGATTACTCCACTCCGGTCTTGGTTTCTTAGTAAGAGCTGACAGAGTAAAATAACGCACAGTGCTATATACACCATGATCCAGGTTATACAGAAATTCTTTAAGCTTTTGCTGCCTAGAATGACATACAAACAAATTAGCTGAAAAATAACATCTGCTGTTAATTTGAGGTTACTTTTTGTTTGCAGTATAAATATGTAAATGTAAAGGTACCGTTTCATGTATCTTTTTCTTGGCAGCAATTAAGTTCACCTCTTTCTTCCAGGCTCTGTGCCCAGTCCTGCTCACTATCATAGTTGTGCTGTGCCTTTGTGGAACAACTGAGGGTAGAAGTGCAGGAACAGTGTGCATTGCTACCGAGAGAAAATTTTCATACAGTGCTGTGCTGGACCAGACTCCATGTCTATAGTTAGCTAGATATCAAGCCTTACTGAGACCCACATATTCAAATACAGACTTCATACAGCAAGTCTCCATAGACACCTACAAGACAAGTCTGAAACTGGCAGACAATCATACAGAACTCTGGAGCTACAGTACCTTCCATATCTGTAAGATGCTACTAAACTCCTGCAATCACTGTTACCAGTGGAACAAATTGCTTATGGCATTAGTAAGCCTGCCCTAAAGACCTGTAGCCTAAATAGGATTCCATGAAGTAACACAGACTTAGTCCTGCTGTTCCACAGGCTGCACTTTGAGATGCAAAACTGACCAACTTGCTAGGGTAGGCACTCCAGAACTGGGTACTGAAAAGTTATTTTGCAGCTTTAAGCTCTACAGCTATGCAAACCATTGAGTGGAAACAGGCGCTGGCAGTTAAAATGTACAAAACCTTGTGTCTGTGTTCAAGAGTAGGCAGCAGGAAGGATCTTCAACACTGACCTATCTCCAGGTTTATTATCAGTTCCACATTGAAGAATCTGCTTTATCCCTATTTAGTCTGCTGGGCAGGCATCTGTTTTACTTCAGCTTTTTGTTACCTCTGCTGCACCATGGATTTTCTTTGATACTTTTTTTTAGCTTGATGAGTTAATGTTTTTGATTTGCTACAATGTGAACAGAGCTTTCTGTCTTCCATTTCAGTCAAAACAGTAGTCCATTGGTAGGCTGAATGCTACAACTATGGCCAGAATTTTAGGAAGCACAACTCAAATAATTTCATTCCCCTGGAATGTTTTTTAACCATATGTATGGAAACAGAAGACATGAAGATGTGAAGATATTTTATGCTATAAGCAAATAAAGACCGGTTTCAATCAACATGGAGAAAACTAACTGAAACACACAAAAAAATGTACGCCTGCTTTCAACTTATACATATACTTAAATAGCTGTAAGTAGAGAGTAAAACCATGGCGTAAGTTAAAATATGGGAACAGTCTCCCCAAAACTATCGCTTTTTTTTATGTCTATGTAAACTGAAAGTACTACATTAAAAATATTTACAGACATGTGGTGAGAAAAGCAGAAAGGAAGAGAAAGGGCAGGATTTTCACAAAAACCTGAGAAAACTGGAAGCAATGGGCCTAACAACTTCAATCAGAATTTGTGCACTCTATTTTTTGATCCTTCTGAAAAAAAAATTATTCAAACACTGTAAAAAATATCAAAGCAAAGAGAACACTCTACATTATGGAGAACACTGTTGAAAAACTTACATTTTTTCATTTCATGATTCTTGAGCTTACAGTAGACAAATTGTGAAATCATAATTATATCCATGTTAACATAAAAAATGGCAGTGACAATCTGAAAGAGAAGATCCATTTGCTTGTTCAGTATACAGATAGTAGTTCAAAATACCTTAAAGTAATGTATGGAGATTTTGCTTTGTAATCATAATGTGAATGACAAACACCAAAGTACTGCCAAAAAAGAAAGTAAGTTTCCAGAACAAAACAAGTTAGAGCACTGCAGGGGAATGCAGTGTAAACCTTATGCAATACAGTTGCAAAAGTTGGTAATTTTCCAGGATGCACAGCACAAATTCCTACCTGGGCAGACTTATAAATCCTTCCTCTCCAGAAATTTAAGTCTACTCTACCTAGTTTCCCAGCACTTTGGAAGCTACTAATTCTACTCAGTGGCCCTACTGAAATAAGACAAAATTACACTTTCTCTTCCTCTTTTCACAATGGCGAGATGGAATGGTTAGCATCACACATTAGCTTGTGAAAAAGAAGACAACTCTGTCCATGCTTGGGTCCATTTCCAGCTTGTGAAAACTTCTGCAGGTGGCTGACACAAAACCCTTTCTCTTTTAATTAAAGTTAAAAATAAGAACTCAGATAAAGTCTTGGGCACAGTGTATTGCAGAAAATGACTGTGTCTTCAGGAGAAACCCCCCTCTTAATGAAGAAAATGTATTTTCAAAATAGTCAGATATTAACAGCTTTGAACTAGTATTTCCCTGATAATAAACAGCTTTCTTAAAATAAATAAAAAGACAAGAGGAAGTGTAAAGACTAGCTGCCCCAAACCAGTTAAACAACACAACTGCCTTCCAGGCCTTTCCAGCCCTATGTACTCTACAACCTTATTTTGACACTGAAGCTCAAATGAAAATTCCCCACTTTATTCATCACTGAGTAACTCCCAATCTCTTTGAATGTTTATTACATGTGAAATGGTTCCTATAAAGCATAACAGTTTCAATGTAAATATTTAGAAAATTATAACCTATTTTGTAAATCACAGTGAACAGAATATAGAACTTTCCCGGTATCTACTTCACTGTGCAAGATTAAGTTATCTCAGAGTTTAAAGAGACAGTTTGAATAGAGAAGTCAAAAAGTACAAATACTGACAGATTACCTGAATTGGCAGTTGATCCGTTAAATAGCAGCCTATGAAATTCGTAAGATCTCCAGCTATCCAACCCAGCAGAAAGCCCAAAGACAGCGCTTGATCCACTCTTCCATTCTGATAGGCAACGTAAATCTGACTGGCACAAATTCCACAAGTAATTGCAATAAGCAAAAAATGTTTAATAAGTTCAAAAGTATATTTTTCAAAATCTGAATAAAGAAAAATTAAAACTAGCCACAAGAGGCCTATCACAGCAATACTCCACTTACCTTTTGAAGAACTGAGTATCACTATAGTTCACCACCTCTAACATAGCAAAAGACTCAGATCACAACCTCACTACTGCTTGCATGAGCTCCTTTTTTGTGGCTTGTATTAAAATACCATTTTCTGGTTCCCAAAACCATGTTCCAGAATGCCCCAGAACCATTTTATATTTGCCTGCTGTAGACACCAACCTTTAAGATACTGAAATAAGAAAATCCACTGCTATTTAATAGAGAAGGGCCAAGAATGAACAAAGCTGCTAAAAGAGCAGCTAAATAAGCTAGATTTAGCTTATGTCTCTAAATTAGAAAATTGTTATTCAGAATCAGAATGTGGACTATGAAGCAATCCCAAATGTGAGTCCATTAGACATACCTTGATGAATTTCATGCTAATATGACAGTTTCAATATAAAGTTGCTTTTCGACTCAGGTTTCAACTAATATTTCTGAAGCTCAACAGCTTACTAAGAGTGGTTTTATTTTGCTTCATTTCCATAGCCGTTTTACTAGTTCAGTAAATTATATCACCCTTACGGGGACAGACTTTGGAGTCAATCCCATTTTGTTTCAGGCATTTTCACCTGCTGGGAACATTTCTACTTTTCCTTTGTCATCTCCTTCCTACATGTTTGAAACCCGAACCCAGTGCAGCAACCAAACAGCAGCCGATTTAGCACTATCAAAGTGTTAACTCACGTATCACTTCTGACCTTTTCCCAGGCCAAATTTAATTGGCAGGAGCCAGCACAATAGTTTTGGTGACATAGTATGTGGTCTGAATGAACACTAAGCCAGCTCCTGCTGCAAGTATTTCTGCACATGCACACATATCTCAGGATAGAAAAGATGGGAGAGGTGATTTATTCTCATTTGCTCTAAGTGGCAGAGATTAGTGTCAAGTCAGTACACAAGAACAGCACATCAAGCTCATTTGTCAGCCACCAAATATTTTTGCAAACATGAACAACATGCTTCTCTGGCATATTATATCTGTATTATGCAGATAGAGAAACATACCCAAGATAAAATGAAAAAAATGCAGCTTTTGAAAAAGGCTTCAGGAAAGATTACTCATGTTTGAATCTAATGACTGCTTAAGACTTCAAACTTACGGTAGTGCAGCAAACAGAAAACAGACAATGGAAATCAGTCCTATGACAATGCTCCAATACTCCCACGCATTCTCGACACATTCTTCCAGGAGATGCCAAATCCATGGTGTTCCATTTATGCACAATCTCCTATTCTCTATTGGGGAGATATTGAAAGCATGGGAATTCAGCTGAGAGGCCATCCTTCCTGGATCACGATTTGATGTCACAAGTTTATTTCTGCCTCCTTTTCTACCCCATGCAAAACTGCAAATCTGTACCAATTGTACCAATGCTGATTATCCTCTGGGAAAAGACCTCTACATCCAGACGGATGCTTGATATCGCAGTTATTTCCAATCTCATAAATGAACCTGCCAAATTTGAATAAATAAATATAGCTAGTGTAAATAAGACATTAACTGTACAATGCTTGCTTACATTTATTGCTTATAGAAGTTAGCCTTCCAAGAAAGAAAAATACTTCATAGCCCATAACACTCATTAGCTCTTGACAAATCTGCAACACTCCAGATTTATATCACTACAGCGTTTTAGTCTGAGGTTGTGTTAGACTGAGACTGCCACTTACACTGAGGTGCCAGCAATTTGGCTGAGGGTAAAGTAAACCAAGCAATTTATTTGCATTTAAGACCAAAAGTCTGATTTTCATGTCCAATGTAATGCCAGTAAATTAACAGTACTTTCTTAAGTGGTACTAGCCCAGATTCTGAATACTCCATTCATGTGTAGGAAACATAAATACAATGTTATTTTCTATGCAACTAATTTCAGGATAATGTTACAAAAAAGAAGTAACTTATGACTCAAGATTCCAGATTAGCATTAATGTCTACTTGAATCTAACTGGCCCATCAGACTAACTACTGATTCAACATAGTGTCAAGAAGTTTGCCTTACTTAATACTAGTATGAGGAAAGACTGAAAATGTAAGAAACTTGCAGAAGGCAAATGTAGGGCAATGCCATCCCCAAAATCCCCAGAATGAAACATAATAGTATAACATAGCTTAAATTTTGAAGCAACAGAGGGGTGGGTTTGACCTTGAAAAATATTTTCTTGTAGCCAATTATATAATTCTGGATATTTTTTGTTCTGCTGAAATATCCATCCTATTTGAAATGTTGATGTTTACTTAGAAGGCTAACCTGTACAAAATTGCAGAAAGTCTTAACAAAAATGTGTAATCATCAACTACCATTCATTGAAACTGCCTGCTGACAAAAAATAGCTGGTATCTTACTCATTTTGATGATAACTTAAGTCCTCTGAAGGTCAGTAATTCCTTATATACAGAGGAACATAACAATAAAAAACCCAACAAAATAACCACTATGCTACTAAGTTCATCTGTTTAGTATTTAAAAGCAGATGTAGTACCAGTAACAAGAAAGAAAATAGTTAAGACCATTTGGAACACCTCAGATGCATGGAGAAGTCAGAAACCAGGGAGATAGTACTGAGGTATAAGAGTAACCCTCTATACCAGAATGAAGTTACTCAGTACCTCACAGACAGCAGTCCCTAAAGGCCTGATGTTTGTCGCTGGGATTTTTGATGCTCTTCACACACACTGGGGCAGGTGTTAGAAGGGCTAACAGTGTACCCTTCTGCAATGTTAACAGATTGGAGCCACCCTCAATATGCATCACACTATACTAAATCCCAATAACGATTCATGAAGTTTGTTTTCATAGAACATCATTCAGTGCAAAGTTAGGACTCACTTTTCTAGTCATTGAGAAACCTGCTTTTTCTTTTCATGAGACTTCAGGTATCTGCAGCGTTAACTGGAGCAAGTTTTCTGCTGCCTCTCAGGAGAACTGTCATCATTGGACCTAAAACAGCTGAATAGCAAGGACCTAAAACAGCTGAATAGCAAAAAAAGAACATGTATTCATACACTGAGAATTCACCTTAGCCTATTAGATACAGTCAGCTTATACTTGTGAAATTATGAGACTTCGTAGCCATCTTGGAAAATAATTGTTAAAGCTAAAAAAAAAAAGTTTTAAGCAAAGTTTCAGGTAAGCTTTCCCATTCTGGTACTCTGCAGCTGAGCAAGGTTTTACTACCCGCTAAATAAGGAGAAACACCAAAGCATACATACTACTTAGGAGGCAGGTTTTAGGCATTAATTTTCAACAATTCATAAACACTGCAAAAAAAAAACCCATCCTTACACATTTTCTTAAGCTTTATCCCAAAATGCACATTTCAAGACAGGTAAAACATGCCAGATGAAAAAAAAAAAAAGAAAAAAAAAGATTGAACATGGGTATCTTAAAATCATGCCTGAAAAATTAGGTTAATCCTGGTATGTAAAGCCATGTGTGAATATCAGAACTGCAGCTGGACTCACACATGCAAAAGTTCTCTTACAAGGTCAAGGACTATGTGGCAGCAAGTCCAAACACAGCAGTTCAGGCTCAATCACCTGATCTTCTGCTATTCCCAGCTCCAAAACCCTGCAGCTATTATGGAAAACCAAACAGTTTAAAAAGCGGTAGGAATTAGACAGGCCACTTACACTTCCCAGATGCCTGAAGACTTGAGCTTTGGCCTCCTGCCACAAACACACTTCGCACATTTAAAGCATGTGGGTATTCTTAAGTTGTTATTACTTAACATTTACATAGCAGAATAATGTTCATGTTGCCAGTCCTTGTGAACATAGTCTTAATCTTACAATAATTGCTACTTTTCTTAAATCCACAGCAAAATACTCTGTCCCAGTAGGGCCCAATATTAGCATTCCACCAGTGGCCAGAACTGGATGCCACCAACTAAATGTATAAACCTGAACTCCTCCTGCCATTGCCAGGAAGGCAATAGGCAATGGTGTCAGCGATTGATATTCAGCTATTCTCACACCTGGACTGGCTGTACCACATTAGGATGTACCTTTCACCAAATAAACTGTCTTCTGACCTTGAAGTATTTCATCAATACATTTTTAGCTTGAAAGAATAAAGGTGTTTGAACTAGACCAATACAGATGGTTCCCTCTTCCAATATCCACATTCTTGCACAGAGATTGAATTTTTCCTCAACATTTAAAAATAAAGACTTAAATTTTCTTTTCTCGCATTAAATGCTTTCCAATTGAGAAGAGGATAAGGAGACTGCTATGACACTTCTTCCTATAGTATTTATGTTGCCAATGACTAGGAAATAAAATAACACTAAACAGTGATTTATGTTTCTATAACTTGTCTGTAAGCTCATATTCTGTCTTAGATTATTGTCCAAATACTAGTTACTACCATTTGGAAAACTTACAGTAAAGATATTATTTTCACAGAACAGTTGACTTGGAACCTTGACATCATACCTTTCTGAAAAGGTTTACTGTTTGCCTAGCTAGAAATAAAACCCTTTGGTTTAAGATATTTAGTAATAAAGTATTAGGAGCTTGAGACCCCTGTTTGGATGCCTTTTTCCTATTTTAACACCTTATTCTGGAGTAAAACCATGAAAACACAAATAGTCAACGGTTTTAAAATGAAATCTACTTCATTAAGAATAGCTTCACGGTTCAAGTAAGGAAAAGGAAGCTTTCCCTGGAACTTGGGAGACTTGCCACAGAATCTCTGCTTCTCCAGTGGCCAAGCTGCCATGCACATCCATGAGTTCTGGCTGCTGCCTTCTGGATGTCAAGTATGAGACACTGCTAGTAATACGTAAAGACGTCAGATATGTGTGTTTGACAGATTTGCAAGTTTGCCAAATAGCAGCTAATAACAGCTTGAAATCCAAAAGGATGTTCAGTTGTACAGCATTTGTAATTTAATTATTCCTGGTGAAAAGAAAAAGTGGAGCTAAGCTAAGGAATAATTGAGGGCTTTCTCAAACACCAGTATTTTTAACCACATCACTGTCTTTTGCCTCCAGCTTTTTCTAAACACATTTTTACACACTCCTGATTGTGAATCATGACGAGAAAGAGCTGATGAGAAAGCAAGACCAAATTTTATCCAGAAACCTAGCCCTGTTATCACAGATTTCCAACTTAGATTAAAAAAAAACAAAAACAACCCACTAAACAAACCACAGAACAACAAAATATAAGGAAGCGCCTTTCTTCAGGAGAGTCCGGACCTCGTCGCATCCCTGAAGCCCCTGGGCACCATCCCTCGCGGGAAGGATGGTCCACGGGCAGCAGCTGCTTGTGGCCTTGCAGACCTCGGGTGAGACCCGGTCCTGGCCAGCGCACTGTGACAGCACCCGGTCGTCAGGTGAGAAACGGGAAAGGGCGAGGCAACGTTAAAGGAATAGTAATGAAGAACTGTTTTAAAAACGGGAGGCGGCTCCATGGCCCAACGCACATGGCAAAGCGAGCTTGAAGGGAGCGCGGTCGGGCTCGGCCGACCGGGCCGGGCTCGTCTGGGGAGGGGAGGAGAGGACACGCACCCGAGTGGGGCAGGCACCGACCTGTCGAGAGCTCCGGGGATCCGGCTGCGCTGGGCGCCGCACACCTCTACCCCACGCCGCAGCCACCGGAGGGCGATTTCTCTCCACGGAAGACCCCTCGGATAAGGATGGGGCAACGCTCCCGCCGCCAGCCCCGGCGGCTGCCCGGCCCGGGGCGGGAGACAGGGCCGAGCCCTCCGCCCCCTCCCTCCCTTCCTTCCTTCCTTCCTTCCTTCCTTCCTTCCTTCCTTTTCCTTTCCCCTTCCCCCGCAGGTCCCCACCGCGCCTTCCGCCGCCGTGAGCAGCTGCAGCAGCGGGGCCCGGGCGCCCTCTGCGGGCGGATCGCGGAACCGGCCCTCAGTGGCACGGAGCTGCCGGCCAGCGGAGAGCGGCGGTCCCGGTCGCCCTGGGGAAGAGCGACGCTGTTAGTGTGATGTGAGGAAACGGAGCATGAAGTGGGCTGCGGCGCAAACACACACACGCTTGCTGCTGCTGCTGCTGCTGCCGCTGCCGCTGTCGCAGAACGCGGCCGACGTTCTGCTGACTTGGCGGTGAGAGTCTGCGGGAGCTACCACAGCCCTGCACAGAGGAAAGCGCCTGGGACGGCGCGGGCAAGGTGCAAATAACTGTGGTATTTTTAACACCTGGGCAGTTATGTCGGTGGTGCTGCCCTTTATACAAAAACATCGCTTTCAGGGCTGTGTAATGCATACATGCAGAGCAGCCACTGCGAGAAATAGAGAAGCAAAGGTTTATGTGAAGAGGCCCCTGGCCATTCATTCACTGCAAGTGAAGCCAGCGTACCCCTCACAAAGCCTGTGCTCCACTCTGACTGCCTCCTAAACCCCGTGGTGACCTTGCCACTATGGCAGTAGTGCCTAGTTTTGGGGCCTCAGCAGCTCTTAAATGCTTCCTTTTAACCTCATTGGTAATGGCAGTTAGTGATCTGCCATACAAAGAAGTCTAATAAACAATCCTAGGGTCTTTGTAGGGTATGTACTTTTGGAACATGAATATTTTAAAATATGTTGATGGGAAGTAATATTGTATAATTTACTGCATTTTTAATATAATTTTTATTTTCATACAAGCTCATTGTTGCTGTAGTTACTCCAGCATAGGTAATTAAGACAGGATTGGGAGAATGATTAGAAGGCTTCAGGTAACTGCATTGTTCTAGTTTAATTGCTGCTCAAGCAATGATTTAGTGTTGGTTTTGGCAGCTGAGCAGCATTTGTCTGGCACTGTGAAATTCCCTATTGATGCTCATGAGACTCATCTGTTATAGATGGGCAAAAGCAAAAGATTTGCAAAATGTTTAGAAGACTTGAGGAAGGAATAAGTTTTGTTACATGCCTTACAATGTTGTTGTAGAGCCTGCTAGCTGGAGTCTCCTCACCTGTGTAGACAGAATGGAGTCTCACAGCTGGTGCAGAACGAGAAGAGAGGGAAGCAGGCTGGAAGGAGCCACCTGCACCACAGGAGGTGCCGCACTGGCACCAGGACTGCAGAGAACTGTTCCCTGCACCTCCTTGCTGCCTGAAGAGAAGACTTCTTGGTGTAAGTAACCCGTAGGGTACCTAACCAAGAACTGGATATGAACCTGTGAGGGCAGCAACTGAAGAGGCTGTGCAAGTGACTGGAGAGGATAAAATAATCTACAGATGATTCTCATAACAATTTATGAAGGCAAATGAAACTTGATCAAATGTGTAATGGAAGCTGGAAGGTGTTTGTGCTCTGAGGGCACTGATTACCCTGACCATCTTCACCTGGTCCTTCCATCATCACCTGGTCCTTCCACCCTAACCTGCCCGGCTGCCCTGGTTCAGCTTCTGCTATTAGCAGCTTGTTTCTTAGATGGGCCCCTTATAAAACATGTTTTAGGTTGAATACAGCCCTGTTTCCTGAATGGACTTGGGACCTATGGTGTAGTCCTTTCTTTGGCTGTGTCTCCTCAGCCTGGATTCCCTGGGTGTTTCTGGGACTTGGTTTACTGCTTGGCTCTCTTGGGACCGTTAGTGGCTAGTGTTGCCAGCACCCAGCACTGCCAGTGAGGGTATTGCCTATGCTGAGATGTTTCTCTACTCATGGCTTGCCTTGCTGTAAGATGTTGACTAAGAAGGTTTGAGTGATTTTATTATTTAAGGCAACGCCCCACATATCATTAAATACATGAAGGCAAGTATGCTGGTGATTAGATACAGTTTGTTGACTTCAAATGTGTTAATACACTTAAAAATGCATAATGTTAATCATAAGAAAGAAGGAGTAAAGTAGCAATTTATACATGGAAAAATACTGTAAAACTACCTCCAAAATCCCTCCAGAGATGAGAAGATATTTTCAGAAATGGAGGTTGAAATTCATAGGTTTCTCCAGGCTGGTTGCTGCCTCTGTTTCTGGAATGAATGCATCTTAGAATCACAGAATAGACAGGGTTGGAAAGGACCTTAAGATCATCTAGTTCCAACACGCCTGCCATGGGCAGGGACACCTCTCACAAAACCATGCCACCCAAGGCTCAGTCCAAACTGGCTTTGAACACCACCAGGGATGGAGCATTCACAACTTCCCTGGGCAACCCATTCCAGTGCCTCACCACCCTTACAGTAAAGAACTTCTTCCTCATATCCAATCTAAACTTCCTCTGTTTAAGTTTGAATCTATTACCCCTTGTCCTATCACTACAGTCCCTAATGAAGAGTCCCTCCCCACCATCCCTATAGCCCCCTTCAGATATTGGAAGGTTGCTCATCTTCAATGTCACGAACTGCATCTTATGAGACCTGCTTGAAAAAAAGTGAATAAAGAGAAGATAATGCTGTGAAAGTCAGCCAATTATTTCATAAATGTAAACTACATGAAAAAGTGGTGTACAGGATTATGAATTTATGGATACAATTTTGTTCTACTGTCACAAAACAAATGAATAATACATTAGTCCAAGAACCCGTCATTAAGTGGATTTCTCTGTTGCCTTGCCAGTAAATAAAAACATATTTGGTCTGTATGTATGCATGACACTAACCCTTTTCTGATAGCATAATACAGGGTGGGTGAAGGTACTATTAGACCGCAAGTTTCAAGCATATTTTATCATTTTTGAGGTTAAATAATCCTAATGAAATTTGTCATATTTGAAGACATTCAGGAAGGCTGTACTTTTTTTTTTTCTTCTGTTAATGAGGTGTGATGAACAGAACAGATATTGGGTATTATTTAGACAAGAAAATACTGTTCTTTATCCTCTCTACTGCCAGAGTATTATTACAGTAACTCAGAGGAAAGGGTTAATTTACAAGAACTAATAAGAATGTGGAATTACAGAAGATTCATTTAGGCATCAGAAAACTTCCAGGTAAGGCTGACAGTTCTGTTTGATTGGTTTTAATTCTGTAATCACCAGTCTTCTTTCTCTTGTAAGTTGCTATGTACAATATCAGTGTCACCCTTATGTCTTACTTCCTGTAATGAGGTTGGGTCCAGTTACGACAGCCATGAATTTTCTCTGTAGCACCTGCTTGCATTGTTCTAAAGCCTGATTCTTAAAAGTAGTGATTGAAAACATTTGAAAACAATGTGTGGAAAGCTGAGCCAGCATCTACAGAAGTTCATTAATACAGAGGACTCTCAGTGGCTCATGAACCAGCAATGTGCTGTTGCAGCAGAGGCAGATAAGAGCACACTGTGTTGGCATAGCCAGCAACTCAAGAGAGGTGACCCTTCCTGTCTGGCATTAGTGGGATGCATCTGGAGTGCTGGGTCCAGTGCTGGGCTCCTCAGTACAAGAAAGATAGGGTCATAATGAAGTGAGTCCAGCGAAGAGCCATGAAGATCATTAGGAGTGGGAAGCATCTGATATAGAGGAAGGAGCTGAGAAAGCAGATAATGCTTATCCTGGGAAGAAAAGGCTCTGGGAGATTTTATCAATGTATATAATCACTTGATAGGGAGGAGTGAAGCAAGACTCCTCTCAGCAGTGTCCAGTGACAGGACAGAAGGTAATGGGTACAAGTAGAAATATGGGCAATTCTAGTTAAATGTAAGGAAAATCTTTTTACTGAGGGGACAGGTCAAACACTGGAACAGGCTGTGCACTCTCCATCCTGGAGATACTCAAAGTCCAACTGGAGGTGGTTCTGACCAACCCCCTCTATATCTCCCTGCTTTGAGCAGGAGGTGGGACTGGATGATCACTGCGGGTGATAAATAATTTTGAATAATTAAAAAGAATGAGACTGTTACTCATATGGTTAAACTTCAAGAATGTTGACTTAAGACGTGGTACCTCTTAACAACAGCCCCTAAGTTCATGGTATCTACCTCTAGTTTGTATGGATTTCAATCTTTTTCCATGTCTTTTCTTTAGTTCTTTTTCTTCCAAGAGGAGAGAGGAACATGTATTTACAGTCTGACAAGGGACACTGAAGGAGCAATATAATTTGATGATTAGGAGAAAATTACCCTTATGGTTAAAGTCAGACTGGATATGGGAATTTCAGCCCCAGCCTAAATTCTTGTCTTTTCCCACAAGTCCTGCTGGAGGGAAAAAAAAGAAACTAATAGATGCTGATGTAACTGTTACGGTGTTGAGCCTTCCTGGCATTCTGCCGAGTTCTCCATGTAGATGTATTTGGTGAGTTTGCACCTTTCAAAAGTAAGATTAAACTTATCTGAAATACCATTTATCTCAGAATATGTTAATCTGATTTTTTCCCCTATTTTCTTCTTTTTCTCTCAAACATAATTTGCTGCAAAATTGAATTGGTTTACTACTGAGTTGGACTTGAAAGGTGAACACTGAATTTTCTCTCACTTGATTTTAATGCAATGAGTGCACCTCACTATTTGATAAATTCAGACCTTCTGGGGGAAAACTGAGAACCACTTTTTGGATACAAAGAATCAGATGTTGACTTATTGCAGAGCCTGTTGCAGAGTCTATTGGTTTAAATTCTTAGTTTATGAGAAAAAATAGTTTCTCTGCAATATGTCTTGAAAATTCAGGGAGTCAGTTTCATACTGGAGCCCCTGCTTTTGGCTGTGTGCCATGTCTGGATGTTCTCAGTCTAGGGGAAATGCTTAAGGAAAAAGTCAACAGGTAAAAACCCAACCCCACAAACCCAACCTAAGAAAAGCAAGCAAATGAACAAACAAAACCACAGGAAACTGAGGTCATGAACGTTTTGTAAGGTAAATTTTGCCATGTGTTCAGGACATGGAAAAGCACTGGGCAGGAGGTGTGAAATTGCCAAATGTGCCAAGTAAAGGTGGGAGAAGCTAACAAAATTTGCAGCTGTGGGCAAGGGCTGGATTGCACAGCTGGTTAAGAGGGTCTGCTAGGAAAATGGTCAAACCTCATAGATCATTTGAGAGGAATACTGAGGGCTTTCTGGGAAGGGAACTTTTCTCAGGCCAGCTCTATCTAGACAACTGTATCTGTAATACTATATAAAACTGAGTTTACCTGGATAACAGTAATGGAAGTACTTGTTATGTGTACTGAGAGGCATACCTGAGGTAGAGGAAGGGCCAAGAGGATGGCCAAGAAACAGGACAGAGTGCTGAGAAAGTGTGCTGTCTGGGGGGTACCTGTTGGCATCTCTTGTGCTTGATCGCTGCAGCTGGTGAAGGATAATAAACCAAACTGGTTGTTCTGACCATGCCATAAGAGTCAAAACTGCTTTTGTGGGCAGGAGCTGAGGCAGGAACGCTTCAGCTGTGTGCCTGGGTGAACAGAGAAATGGCTGGAACATCCTGACATCCTGCTGGTGCCCAATCCAGGCCCAAAGACATCAGCAGCTACCTGCAGTTCCCTGATGGCCAAATGCCCCATGGAAATGAGCTGAGACATTCCAGAAATGAGAGCCCAAAGAAGATTCACCAAGGGGGGGGGGGAGGGGGAGGGAGGCAATAAAAT
>JAOEHX010013566.1:0-27738 GCA_025448015.1 Bolborhynchus lineola
GTTTATTGGTCAATATTTCTGATGTTATAGGAGGGTTAATTTGAGACCTGTTTCCCCCCGGCCCCCTTTTTGTTTACTCTTAAGCTTTGTTTTTTTTTCAAGTTCCACTGTTCTAAGATAGATGTGCTTGCACTGTGGTATAATGGGTAAGTATGTACTCTGTACTCTTGAGAATTTGCTTGCGCCTTGCAGTGGTATTCTAGTAGTCTTATTCTACTTACCACACTTGGGTGTCTAGCTCTTTTTAATGAGAGTTTGGAGAGCAGGAAAGATGAGTGCTGTCATTTTGGTTGTCTGGATAATATAGCATATGTGTAGTGGGACTGTCTGTGTTTCTTGAGGATCATGTTATGCTATCTAATTGAAAAGAATAATTGAAAAAGCTTCTACAAAAAATTCCACTGCAGTATATTCATGTCTAGTTTTTGAATTTTCGCTATAAAATATAGAAAGCACACAGGGACATGTATGCTGTTTCAGCTAATCATCCCATCCAGAAAGGAGAACTTTTTATTTCCCTCTCTGTAGAAAAGGCATTATTTTTGAAATACCATCCCAGCACTTCCGAAAGGTGAATTCTTTGGGTTTTTTCCTGTACGATTCATGTTTTCCATAACTAAGAAGTTGTATCAATTTGGGAGTTTTACCTTTTATTCTTAGACTTTCCTTTTCACATGGGCGGAAATAAAGGAATTGCTTAGCAGCTATGCTTTAAGTTTCTTATTCCCCTGACCATTTGGTAATGTGTATATTACTTGTTGAAATGTGCATTCAGACCTTTAAAGGATTATTAGGGTAATCTTTACTTAATAATGGTTCTAGTGTGTTACTTGCTCTTTAGCAATCATGTTTTCATTTTGTACTGTTTGTGCTAGAACTCCTTCCCACAGTGTCCATGCATGAAGTTAACATCTATCCTTTTAAAATATGAGTATCAGATCTCTTTGTGTGACACCAGCCCTCTTGGGTTTTGCAAGAGAGGAATCCCAGGAGAGGCAGTGCTAGGTGAGGATGGTAGCTGTCAAACAGGGCTGTACTTGGAGGACATAGTGAATGGAGCTGTCACAGTTTTCCTGGCTCAGCTTGGCACTATGGCTCCTTTGCACGTGTCAGGCTGAGTGGTTGTGTTTGGCCCTGGAGCTGCATATCAGAACTGAGTAGTTTGTGAAAGCAAGCATGGTAGATGGCTTGGTCAAACTGGAAAAGTTGAATAAGTTACTGCTTGATCAGTAGTGGGCTGTTGTGGTTTAAGCTGTAAATCAGCGACACAGTTTGTTCACTCACTTCCCCCTCCTAAAAGAACTGTCATGGTTTAAGCTGTAAAACAAGCAGTTTGTTCACTCACTTCCCCCTCCTTCTTCCCCCCCACTCCAAAAGATGGGGGGAATGGGGAGAAGAATCAAAAGAATGTAACTCCCAGGAGTTGAGATAAGAGCAGTCCAATAACTAAGGTATAACACAAATCACTATTGCTACCACCAATAACAAAAATGATCAGGGAAAAAATTATAAAGGAAGAAGATACAACTGCTCACCACCCGGCGTCCGAGCTGTGAACTGAACTCTTCCGGGTTCCTGCCCCCAGTTTTTTACCTTCTGGGCATGATGTGCTGTGTTATGGAATGCCTCTTTAGTCAGTTCAGATCAGATGTCCTGTCTCTGCTCCCTCCTGGCTTACCCTCCTCCCTGGCAGAGCATGAGACTCAGAATGTCCTTGGCCAAACCAAAACATTCTAAGCAGTAACCAAAACATTGGTGTTATCAACACTGTTCCCAAGCTGAAAGTCAAAAAACACAGCTCCTCACCAGCTACCAAGAAGGAGAAAAACGACTGCTACTGCTGAACCCAGGACATGGGGCTTCACCCTTAACTCTCCTCTATTGGTTTTATCAGTACTGTCAAACAGTGCTAAGAGCATTCTCTGGTGCTAAAACTCAATTTTCTTGCTATTAAACTGTTCTGATGGATCCTGGCAGGGAATTGGCTCCAGCTAACTAGCTGCCTCTTTGTTGATTCCAGACAAGGTTTGGGAAATAGCAGGGGAAGTCCATTGGCTTTTTCTCATGTGTTGATCGACTCCTGTCATCGTGTTGGACGGTAGAAGTTTAGCAGTACAGGTGAAAGTTGTTCTATGCCATTTGGTCTCATTTGGGCACATCCTGTCTATTAGCATAGACCTGGTTCTCTGTAACTGCAAGAAAATATCAAAATGTGTTTTTTCAACAGGGAAATTTACTGGGATTTTACAAGGGGCTTTATTCTGGTAGTCTTAGGTAGCAGCCTAGCAAAGAGAAGGAGTTGGGCATTGGGGATTTCTTGGTTTTATTTCCCAATATCTCAGTCCCTGATTCTTGAGAAAACCATTTTAAGTCTTATATCTGTGCGGGCTTTATCTACACTAATCCTGCTTGAAGAGTGACCTTTTTTATCACCATTTTGATCCTGACAAGGACACATGCCTCATTTAGTTTCTGACAGTGGGAACAAAAGATGTTAATCCTGCCATCTGACTTAACTCTTCATTTAAGGAAATGTATTATTAATCTTAGTTTTTCGAATATGTCAGTTTCAGTTTGACCAGTTTCATTATAAATTCTTAATACTCATCATGCATAAGCATTAAAATAATATTTCGGAGATCACATTATGGTACATATTCCTCTCTCATTTGAAAGTGATCATCAACAAAATTTCACATTAATAGAAATTACAAATTTTTCCTGTCATTGAATTCCTTCTGGCTTATTGGTGACAGAACTTTATCTATCTAACATTTCCACAGTCAGAAGCTGTGAATCAGTGACCCTAGTACATGAATTATATTGGGATGTCCTCAGAGGACTGGAGTGTCAGAAGGGTTTATATGACAAGAAAACAATTTTTAAGGTGCTGAATGTCCCTCAGAGCATGGTTACTGGGCTTAGAGAATTTAACATTAACTTCAGCTTTAATTACAGCACTGAAGTTCACCTTCTAATTCATTCAGTCAGCCATTGCTGTGGAACATCCCCACTTCTAGGTATGGTTAAAGCATCACTGATCCGTCTTTCTGCTAATGCAGCAAGGAGACAATCACAATCTCAGACAGTGCAGAGCTGGCAGTGAGGAAAGGTGAAACAACGGTCAGAGGAGAAAGCTATTGCTGGGGTCAGTGCTGTAAAGTCAGAAAAGTTGAAAGCTGCAAAGATTGACAGCAATTATAGGATCTTTATTCAGGTAAGCTGTTCATCCAAGGTGGATTCAAAAGAAAGACTGAGAAAGCATGGTGGTAGGGTCATCTGCCTTTATATAGGCAATAAAACAGAAGAAGGACCAAAGTTGAAGAGACAGCAGAAGGGATGGCAAAAAAGGAGCTGGGGAGGACATCCCTTGCTTCAGATGGATAAATAGAAAACAGAGGCTTTGACAGTTAATGCATGCTCCCCCTTCCCTCATAGCCTAAAACCCCTGCAAAGAACCGTGCTCTATGTATGTGCATGATTAGAGAAAGGAACTACAAAATTATTTCTGCAAAAGAAATGTGCATGATTTGCAGGTCATATCTCCCACATTAAGTGAGTTAATTCTAGTGTAAAATTGCTTGTTTTCAAGTCTTATGTGTTTCTTAATATTGGAATGATTATTTCTTGATTGACCTTGTTTTCTTTTGCTCTGTTGTTCGCTTCAGCAGTGTCAGAAATATAGTCTTAATTGTGTTGCTTTTTAATCTAATCCTGCATTACTAGCTTGCAAATAAGCAGAAGGTATTAATCTTGGGTTTATGCTCTAATTTTGTGTCCTTACATCACATGACTGTGTTCAAATTTGTAGATCGTACTAAGTGCTGAACTAGAACAAGGATCAGCTGTGATTTTTCTTTGTATTTTCCAGCTTTAACATAAATGTTCCTATTCCATTTAAGCTTTCAGCATGCAGGTGAAATTTGAAACATGACCAAGCTTTCTTTGAATAATTCTTGCATTTGTCAGACAATTTATATTATTTCAAAGGAGAGAAGTATCACAGAATTGTTAAGGCTCAGCCCCAAGATAAAGCATCTTATTGGACCCTACCTGTACTGGCATCCAACATTGTCTCAGCACCAGGTATAGGTATTACCATAGCTTCTGGAGGAACCATAAAACTGGGTATTTTCTCCTTGCATGTCCTGCAAATTGCTTGCTCTTCAAAGCTGACTGGACTTTTCAGAAGGATCTCTGGTTTCCTGTAGGCTTATCTGCTGACTCCTTCTATCAGCAAAGCATTTTGTAATGTTTTCCTCTTAATACAGCTTGCTGTGCTGCTAGAAGCACACTTGTGTATTCAGAATGGAGCTTAATTTCCCTAATTTTTACTTTAGAGTACGCTTTTTTTAACTCTTGGGTAAACTTCAGGCTTTTTACCATAAAGACATGGAAAAAAGGTTTCTGCAAAAGCATAAATAGGGACATGAGAATGAAATAAAAATGGTATTTAAGTCTTTTTATTTTTTTTGAGGATATCATCATATACAAGGACACTAGCTTATGTCATTGTATACCTACATTGTAGATGGCAAAAGCTTAGCCCTTAAGTTCATGCAAGAATGTCAGTAGTGCATATAGGAAGCAGTGAAATCAAAGCAGATATTCTCCATTGAAGCTTTAATAAAAGAAAATCTAGAAAAAAAGAAAAAAATCTAGAATAAAAGAAAATTTCAGACACTGCTATCATAAGCAATCTTTTAAAGGTGGTAATTAGTTTTATCTTTCTGTTTATTAGCTTTCTTTTTATGGTAAAAGATTGTGGAGAATTATCATGGTTTGTACAACGGAAGTATGTTTACATGCATCTAACTTATGCATTTAGGTACTTTAAATGAACAAAAAATCCTTTATTTTGGATAGAAGCTATAGGCTCAACTAATTTAACTATTTCTGGTGGTAATTCATAGCAAGTAAATTGCAATGAAATGAATGTGTGAGGAGGGTACATGATATTTTAATACATGAGGAGAGATGGGATATTACCCATGTTGTCTTAAGAAAACTAGTTCAAAAGTTTTTTCATTTAGCTTCAATATTCAAATAATATTAATGACTTCATCATATATAGCATGTTAATATTTTTATTTCTGATTTTTGTTACAGCTGCAAGAGAATCAGTCTGGTTAGAAAGAGAAGAGAGAGCCCGGCAACATTATGAAAAACACTTAGAGGAACGCAGAAAGAAGCTAGAAGAGCAAAGATTAAAGGAAGAGAGAAGGAGAGCTGCTGTAGAGGAAAAGCGAAGGCAGAGATTAGAAGAAGATAAGGTAAGAATGAATGTCATGAAAACTCTTTTACCATAATATACCATACTATTAAACTTTTTCTCTGTGAGGTGGTGGAAAGAATACAACATAAGCCGTGGTCAGTATAACAAAGCATACAAGAGGGTTTTAAATGTGACTTGCACAAATACTGCCTCTTGAAGTGCCCTTTGTGAACTGAATGAAGCTGAGCATCTCTGAGTTACATTATATGGCATTGCACAAGCTCATATGGATAAATGTTTGGGGTTTTTTTGTCAGTTTTGTATGGTTATCTGTTAAACTTAGTCATTTAGTATAAAGGTAGCTAAATATTAGTTGCCCTAACAAAACCTTTAAGAAAGTGAATGTGTAATAACATATACTCATGACTGTTTGCCTCACTTAAGCTGGGAACTGCATGCAGTGTGATCCTACATAAGTCAGCTTATCCTTGTGTTTTGGTTTGGGTGGGTTTTTTGTTTGCTATCTCTGCCACTGTTCTAGTGTTTAGTAGGTGGGAGATAAAAAGTAAGAACTGGCATGAGAGCGTTTTTGTGTAGTGACCGCCATAAAAAGGCCACTGGTTTCTCTCTGCAGTTCTGAAGGTCTGAACCAGATCTTACCTTTCCAAAGTTATGGTTAATGTTTTAACTTATGGTTTAATTGCTACTTAATGCTGTTCCAGTGTGTGGCTTAGTAGGCAGCAATAAGCTTGAACATAAGTCCAAGATGCCTGTGAGGTTTTGTCCATGTTGAAGGTAGCGGGTTTGAAGAGAAGATTAAGTTAACAACTCAATAGTATCCAAATGTATTATCCTGTTTTACTTAAGGAACGACATGAAGCTGTTGTACGTCGCACAATTGAAAGAAGCCAGAAGCCAAAACAAAAGCAAAACAGGTGGTCCTGGGGAGGAGCACTACATAACCGCATTAATAACACAGGTAAAGAGGGAGACCTGTTTTGCTAGCCGGTTTCCCTGCCCTGCCAGTTAGCTGGAGTTTATGCACTTCTGTTAAAAGGAAGGATGATTTGGTGTTTGCTGGTTTAAATTCTTTGCTCTTGATCATCGTATTGCTAGTAATGGCATGTTTCTGGCATTCTTGTGTAACAAAAAGGTAACACGGAGAGATCTGAACAAAAGTTGAAGCTTGCTTCAGGAGTTGACTAATTTTCTTACTCTATCTTGCTACAGCTTCTCACTTCTGCTGCTTTGGTGGTGTTTGTGTATGTGTGGGTGCGCTTGTGCTGTGTCAGTCTTGTGATATGAGCTGTTGTGCGCAGATGCTAAGTATCATGGCTTAAGAAATAGGTCTGATGGAAATAAGCAAATACTAAAATAGACTCAAGGAAGAAAAATTATTCTTTATAATAAACTATCTGTATTTTGTACAGATGTCTTGGGAAATAGAAATTCCTTTTGTCCCCTATAAAAACTTAAAGATGGGTAAATTAAGTGAATTTCAACTACATGCTTTTTCCCCCAGTTATCTTCTCTAACTTAATTTGCAAATCATGAATGTGTGTATGCCTTGTTAAATATAACTTGAACCCAGAAAGAGAATTCGTCCTTTATTTCTTTCACCAGAAAATGGTACTTAGAATTCTTCTCTTCCTACTGTAATGTATACATTTCAAGGTGTCCAACCTTTCATCAAAGAGGGCAAAAAAGGTTGAGGAAAGAATGCTCTGAAATCTGTCGTATTCATCTGTTCAATAAACAGTTATTTCTCATAGAAGGTTACATTTTTTGCTTAACTCTGTATGACTTATTTGATTTTTTTTTTTTCCTTTACTGTGAAAAGTCACTGTCTTGCATTCTGTCCCTAGGTTATTTTTTTGAATCATCATTCACCTTTCTCGATTTAGCGGGCCTGGAGCACCATTTCAGATCTCTGGGTGGTGCTAGAAAACCTGGTACATAATTGCTGTGGTTTGTTGAGTCCTTTACCCATAGCTAGTACTCAGGAAATAAGATCATCAGTAACTAAGCCACCCTCATGTAGTTGCAATGCATGCTTAACATCATGTTGATAGATTAGAACTGTTTTTAGTAGCAGATTTTCTCATTATTATTTGTTTTTACTATGGAGAGTTACTACTGGCTGACTGTAAAGATTTGGCACAATTCACTGAAGTGAACTGTAATATTCTGTCTTCTGGAATTCAAGGAGACACAATTTGTATATTTTGGTCTATTCTAAAACCCTTTTGGCATACTACATGTACATAGGATTTAAAATTATTTTGCACGTGAACACAAACATGCAACCAGCTGCATTGGCTGATGTGTTGCTCATAGATATTTTCATTCTGTTTTTTAGAACAAAGAAACCAGCAATCTTCTAGGTAATGGATTGCATTTGCCCTGCTCTACGTTTATAGGATTCATATTGCCAACACCTACACACAAGTCCTCATGCTAAATTTCATTCATTTAAGTAATGTTCATTGAGACAAGAGAATTGTTGGCTTGCCAAAATACAGAAGCTGATTTTTTTTATATATATTGTCATTTTTCCTCTTCAAAAAGCTGCTTTGTGCAATATATCCTTTATGCCAAATGCAGAAACTTCTTGTCTGCACTGATATGCTATGCATTTTCTCAGCGATATGTTAGATATAAGAGATCAAAATCTCCATCCTATTCCCACAGATATTGTTCTGACAAAGACCTGTGACATATGAAGCCTGAGTATCCCATCTCCAGTACTGACTTGCACACTGTACTCTCAATACACCATGTAGATCATTGTGGGATATTGTTGCCAGCCTACAGAGGCCTGTCTTTATCATTTAGATTCCTCCTTTAAAACCCATTTCTCAGTTTTATCTCCCTTCCAGAACCCAGTTTGCTGGTTCTCTACACTATGGAAATTTTTTGTCCACAGCGGCTATACTTTAATCCGTTAGGTCAGAACAGATAAATACAATGCTGTTGTCATAGATAAACAATTGCATCTTGTCTGCCATATCTACTTTAGATTCTACATGAAGTCCTTGGATTGCAACCTTGATTGAATGCTAATCAATGAACAGAATATTTTAGACGTGAAATTTAATGGTTTTGTGCCCAGTCTTTGAGTCACCTATACAATGTCTGCTGAGAAGTGCACTCTGTTTTGAAAGTACTTGTGGTAGAGCAGGAATGACCTAGTCATGTTTTTATCCTCCCACTAGTGAGTTAGGAACTTGCACTACTGCATGTGGGCTGTCAATTAGCATTATCTCCATTTGTTTTAGATCCAAACAGGCGGTCTGTTTCAACAATGAACCTTTCGAAACATGTTGATCCAGTCATTAACAAGCGGCTCTCCTCCTCATCTGCAACATTACTAAATTCTCCAGACAGAGGTACAGTTTCAAAACAAACAAACAAACAAACAAAAAACCAAACCAAAAAAAAACCAAAAGGAAAGCAAGAAAGAATGTTCTGTATTGATGTATTACTTTGCACGTAAACCAGACTTCTGAAGTAATTTTCTGTACTTCATCTAAGTGGGAGTAAAAAGACTTTAAATGTGAAAAGTAAATGGTTGAACATTTTTTCTTATGAGAAGTAATATATATTTCTTGTCCTTTAAAGCAAGAACTTACCTAAACAATCTTACTTTAGCAAATGATAAAAGCAGTGCTTCTGTCAGGTTTTTAGTAAATGAGGTACAACTATTCAAGGAATACATTGCTCCATAGTGCATGTAATCATGTGTGACCTTTTATTTGCATTAGGCCATTTTGTCATGATTTTGTTTTCCTTTCTTCCTTGGTAGTGGTTCTTGAACATCTAAGAACACGTTGCATGAAGCTTTTAAGCGGTTATTTTATTACCATTTCTGATTTATTTTTTTTTTTTAAGAGGCATGTGTGGTTTTCATATGGTCTGTTTATTGACTTTTTATGTCCTTATTCTTCAAGTATTACTTTATTTCAGTGTATGTTTCTGTTGTTTACAAGTCTGCGCAAATTATAAACCATCCAGCATTTGGAAATCAATGTGTACAAATTACTACCTCTGTTCTGAGGATTTATGAAATTGAAATACTGATCTTAAAAGAGTTTTGTGAAAGAATCTCTTGTACTGTGTGTGCAAAGAGCTTTACAGAAAAGTGTTTGGTAGGAATTTTTTTGTCCTCTACAAAGAATGAGAAGTTCTGTTCCATTTCAATCTAGATAAATACATGGCTTAAAAAAAAGGTTTCTAGAATGGAATTTTAGTTGTGTTGCAAAACTGATTGGTATATGTCATTATTTGTGTGCCTTAACCTAAGGGTCATGTTTATGTGTATGTTTGTATGTGTGTATCTGGTTGATTTGATGAGCCATGTTAACCTGAGTGGGCTAATTTAGTTGAAGAGTCTGGTAACTTGCAAAAAATACAGCATTACATTGAGAAATAATCTGTTCCAAAACTCCAATAATGTTTTGCTCTAAATATTGAAATTCAGTAATTTCAATTTCTACTAGCTTTTCAGGTGCATATATTTTTTTTTTTTGCAGATGGTTTCTGTTCTTTGCTAGGGGATGCTTCTTTGAGGAAAGATCTTAACACGGTGAAAGAACAGTGGCAGGCATTAAATATTATAGTCTCTTGTGGACTATAACTCATTGTGTTATAGTTTCTGCCACCCGTTCAAATTCAGGAGAAGTGAGACTGAATACTAGGCGGCATAGCAGTGGGGAAAGGGAAGGAACCTGAAAGAAGTTATGGCCATACGTCAAAAACTTGAATTTTTTGCTTGAAATTTCTATTAGAACAGCACAAAACTCTTAAGGAGTCCTTTATGTCTTTCAGGACTCCAAGACAGAAAGCAAATCCAAGCACTGTAAGTGCCTGCTTTCTTGTGTGAAGTCATGCCTAAGTCTTGTTGAGTGTGTATCTGGAGTAGTGCCAGCAGTCCCTCCAGTGGCCTCACCATCTTGAGGCAAATGCTTAAAGGAAGGCTCTGTCTGCTCCCCATTTCACCTTTGAGAGTGCACTCAATCACACTTTGAGAGTAGTGCATGCTCCTACGTGCAAAACAGTGAGCTGGAGATGAGGATGATAAGCTTACCCTAAGTGGCTTAGAGCTGTCATCAAGAATGTCTTCTGTTAAGCAGCACCTTTTTATGATTTGAAGGACAGGATTTTTTTTTTTTTCTTTTTTGCTCAGCAAAAGACAAAAGTTTTCATTAACTAATTGCCTAAAGAATGGTTAATTCCTTTTCAAATATAGTGTTGCTACATAGCTCTTTACTAGAATTTTACAATCAGCTGGCTTCTCATCATGCTTTTATGTTAGTGATACAGGTCTGAGTAGTTGAAACTGTAAGAAAACATTAACACACGTATTCAGGTTGTTGACCAATAGATTTTGGTGACTGTGCTCTTTAAGGAAAGCTCAGAAAGTGGGATAATATTTTAGATGATGTATAAGTTACACACTTTTAGCTTTGAAGAGCAAAATTTTCACCACAGTTGTGTTCTTCTTCTCTACGGTGCTATTCTTTTCAAATGTGTGAAGGTCTCAACCACTGCATCACCGTTCTTTGCCACCTTCATGGAAGAAATTCAGGGACTCCAGAATTGTTTTCTGCTGAAAGAGAATCTAAGCATAGAGTAGTTTTGCCCACCTACTCTTTACCATGTTTGTGGCTCTGTATGAGCAAACACCACTGTTATCACTGGTCTCCCCTTTGTGGTGCTCATCAGGAGGCCTGTTCAATCCCTGTCCTCCATCTGTTTCTAGGATTAATCAGATGCTGCTGTTTGCTTACTTGCAATTTATTGTGCTGCTGCTGAGATAATTTTACAGTGTTCAGTTTGTATATCCTGAAGACAAATACAGATGATTGTAATCAATTCACTGTTGCCAGCTCCCTGGGACTTTGTGTGTTTTTCAGTTACAAATTAATCTATAAAGATATTTAATCTGTTTAATCTAATCTGTTTGTAGCTGTGGCCAGGGGTACTTGCTTGCACTGGCAACCCTATAACGAATGGGCTTCCTGCATGGAAACAAGGAGCAAGCAGCCCTAAGAGTGATAGCCTAATACAGCATGAGAATAAAAAGTATTGTTTCCCTTTGTCTGCCAGATAGTCTGAAGAACCGAATCTTGAGAGCACTGCCTCTAACCCCCATCCTCCAGGTGTTAAAAAAAGCAAGAAAAAACTCATTGACTGACTTTGTTGCCTTAAAGTTGATCTTATTGTTTTGGATGCTCTTTGATTTGCATTCCGTTTACTTCAGTGTGAATTGGACGCCAAAGTTAAGTTGTTCAATGCATTTAGGTGTTAATACTCTTGTAACCCAGTGGGCAAAAAATTGTCTGTTCTAGGCTAATGGTGATGCTAATGACTGGGAATATACATTTAAAATGTCAAATATGATACTTTTAGGGAGCATCTGGAGTAGTCAGTATGTGATGACCCTGATCCACAAAGATGAGGTGTATTTAGATGAGCTCTGATCTAAACCAATTTGGGGCATCTAGGGAGATGGCTAAAAGTATTTTGACACCTCTGAATCAGGCCCATTGCTTATATGGAGAAGAGAGTTTTTCTTGATCTTAGCTCACTGTTTGGTGCATATCAGGTAGCCCACTCCCAAACACTGCCTTAGTGCTGATAGCTGGATGCTGTGGGCACACAATTGCTTCCAGTAGGTAATGTGGGTATAAGCTCCTCTGTGTTAGGGACAAAGACAAGAGATCTAAACCATGCTCACCTCACTAACAAATGAGATAAGTGAGGCATGACAATTTAGTGTTCTAATTCATCAATCTCTTAGCTGTGTCCTTGTGAAACTACTTCATCTCTGGGGCCTCTTATAGGGTTTATGCTAACCCACAGAGCCATAGTGCATTGTGACATTTACTTATCAGCAATTTGCAGCTGTACAGATGAACTCCACAAAATTGATCGTATACATGATACTGATTTCTTGGCCTAAAATTTCAGGGATTGCTTTCTGAAATTGTGTGATCTTTGTGTTAAACTATGGTCAGAGTTTCTCCATACTCATGCTTGTGAGCCTTACCTAGTAAAGCCTTAGACCACAAAAAAGGATCTTTTTTTAACAGTAAACAGTGATCATACGGAGCATGGTGCCTGGAGAAGAAAGGAAGCAAAGATTTTGCCATTATTGCATCAGTTTAATGGTAGTTCTGTGATTTTTTTTTTTCGCCTTCATTATTAAATTAGAAGCTTTATCATAATGTGTGAGCTGTAATAGAGGTCTCTATAGGCTATTTTGCGTGTCTGTAGAATCTGTACCAACGCGGAATGGAACTATTAATCACAAAGAGCTCTGGCAGCAGTACACTTTGTAAGGACTCTTATCCAGAGAGCCTGCTGTGTTTGAGAGTCCTATACTTCTATAGTAGTTCCCCTTATTGAGTTAGCAGAATTAGAGGAGCAATTTGAGAAGTGAAAAACAGCACTGAGAACAGATTAGGCTGTTAGATTTTCATAGGATGAGATTGAGATCGGCCCCTCTTTTCATGGAGGCTCAGCATGGAGTAGATTAAAGACAGATTCAGAGTTTATGGCTATTAAAAGTGCAAATTTATCTCAAGCCTATTACAGCCAGCCACAATGAATGTGTTAGAGGCTGAGCCTCATAAATTCAAGCTGCAGGTTTTTTTGTTGCTGTAAACACCAAACTAAGGTCAATGAATGCTGAGACATAAGAGCGCCTGATTTTGCTTACAACAGTAAGGTTATTATTATAATGTAGACTTACTATAATGAAGTAATATGGGAACTAGTTGAATGTGTTGTTGTTTTATGTGGTGCTCATTATAATACTATTTGTTGCATCAAAGTATCAAGGAAACACCTGCTTCAATATAAAAAAATAATTTAGAGGGCTCTTTTGGTTGCTACTTCACTGAGATCCATGTTTCAATAGTATTTTTTAAAAAAGTAAAGAAATTTAAAGTGTAAAAGCAATATACTGACAAGCTAAATTTGCATTAAGCAATGTTGGGGAAAAGCAAGGCAGAGGAGTGATTGCAGACAGGTCAATATGTAGCGTGTTTTCAAAACAGACTGACAATGCAAAAAGCTGACTTTTGCTACTGTTCTAAATTGAACATTAACATTAGCAGGGTTGGTTTTTTTTTGTCAGAGAATTGATAATGGAATGTACTTACTCTCTTCTGTGACAGTGTATTACTGAGAACTGTAGCTGCTGAGCTTGATATCTGCAGTTGAGACGCATTGTATCCTTTTCTGTTGCTTTGATAAAACCTCTTTCTTTGATGCAATTCTCTGTATAGTATTAAGCATCTTTCTTTTTTCTAGCTCAGCTGGTGGACTTTGGAAGCTATTTTAGTGTCTGGTCTTTTTTGAAACTATTTATGTGTAGAAAGATTTTGGGACATAATATCTCTGTCAAATTCTATATTTAGGAGTGGCAACTGCTCTCTTAGTACAGAAGTTGTCCCATAATCCCTGATAGGGAATATCATGTGTGCAATACGTAAGTATTAATTTGATTACAGTTTGCCATAGTGCTACAGGCAGTAACACAAACTAAATGTTCAGACATATGTTCGTTAAGAATTCTGTTACTCAAACAGGGTAAGAATAAAATGCAAAGTACTGAATGACTGTATGTTTTTGGTGTCACAGGACAAGGTTTTCATGGTACGCAGTAGTGATGAGCTAATACTAATACTTCTACAGCATGTATTTGTCTGTGAAGTGCTTGATCTAACATGTTGCTTGTATGGTGCATGTTCAGCTCGCCGCCTACAGCTCAGTCCATGGGAGAGCAGCATTGTTAACAGGCTCCTGATGCCCACTCACTCGTTCCTGGCCCGAAGTAAAAGCACCGCTACACTGTCTGGAGATGCAGGTAAACCCACAGGAGCAGAGGCTTCATGTCACAGCACTTATTTTTCCACATTGCCTGTGGGAGGTTGTGGTTATTGATCTAATTATGAGTGTACAGTAGCATCCCAGGATGAGCTTCAATGTCCATGATTACATTACGTGACAGCATGAAAGCTTGCTTGTACAGTTGTTTGCTATGCCCCTTTCTCTGTCTCCCACCATCTCTTTCTTAATTTCTTTTGCCTCTTCATCAATGCAATAAATGAATACAACACACACAGGGCAGCAGTGTCACGCTGTCCGTGGCTATCTAAGGAAATGCGCACAATGTTATGAAGAGCTCATTCAGCACACCCACTGCTAAGGCTGTGAGCTGCTTGCTGCAAAGGATGGTTTCACTCTCTATAAGGGTGCTTCCCACATGGAGCAAGTTATACTTGTAAAAAGATAGGCTCTGATTGCCATGGATTTAATATATGTGAATTTAAACATGCCGGTTTAGTGAAGTTATAATAATTATAAAGTTCTCTGCCAGCCGCAGGTCTCTTGATACACTTACTGAGGTGAAAATTAATATGCAGAAATGTAAAAATATTGCTAGATGGTAACTTAAAGCCCAGGGGAAATGGTATTCCAAAGACAACCTGGGCATACTTGCTTATCTTGTATTTTAGGCAGGTGACAGCTGCCTCTTCTTTTATTGTGGTATGTTTTATGATCATGCACTGGGGACTTGATGATTACAATAGTATGTTGCTGCACACACTGAATGCTTAACTCTAGGCAGGTCTTTCTTGTCTGATAGGACAGAGGTTTTATTCTAATTAAAGGACACAGAACATAAGAAGGAATAGAGATCTGGTAAGATTACTTTTAAAGACGGCTTCACTTAAGAGCTCTTATAAGTAATGAGACTGCAGCACATTTCCACAGGAGTAATGCTGTAAGAGCAAAAACATAGATGATATTCCGCAACTAGTGGAATAGACAAGTACAGAATTCTTTTCAACTCCTCACAAACAACAGCTCATAAAATAAATAATGTCATTTACCAAGCAGGATATTGGGAATTCAGCTCTCTCATTTTTTTTTTATTTTTATTTTTTTTTTAGGAAAAGCATTGTCTTAGTTTTGTAAGTTGTTACTTTACTGAAGCAAACAAGATTTTATTTTCTGACTGCTATTATTGATTCTGTGCCATAAGCTCTAAACTGAGTAGAATATTGCAAATACTGCAGGAGTGACTCACTTGTCAGATATCAGTATGAGGTAATTCCCTGAAATGCCTTCCCTATGCTTACTGGAACTGTATCACACGGAAGAATAAACCATCTGCTCATTGTTTTCCAGGTATTATTCTCTAGGAGCAATAACTGCAGTCCCTTCATGCAGGATGCTTCCTGGAGATTAATGATCAGGTGGTGGTAATGGCTCACAGCTGCGCTCTAAGCACTCAACTCATCCCAGCCTGTCATTATTCCCTAGAAAATTACTCTGCCCTTTGGCTGTAAAGATAAATTATGATGCAAAAAAATAAAATTAAATATGGATTCATGCCTTTAAATTTTAAGTGAGCTGTTAGGGATGTCCAACATAAGAGCGTGTCTGGCTCTTTTGTTTAAATAACCCTCCAAAACCAAGGTGGTTTTACATAACTCTCCACAAGCTCCTCTGAGCAGATGTAATCCTGTTGGTACAGCATTCGCTGGGAGTGCTTCCTAAAGCATTGGTTGGCAACATCACAAATGAAAATGACCTGCTTGTCTTTTAATACTTACAATATCATCCCTGGTGGTAACTTCAGATAATCAGGGTGCAGCGAGAGAGTTGATTCACAGAAGGTAGGAAACACATAAATGGTAAGGTGTTTTAAAACATGCGTTGTGCCACTGCCTCCTATCTGGTTTAGATACACTCCACAAAAAAAAAAAAAATCCCTACAAACAAAAGCCCCTCTTTTCTTGCTTCTTGATTTTTATTTATTCTTTTAAGTAAGTCATTTTATAATATCTCATTAAACAGAAATCCCTATAAATGATAAAGAAAGCATGAGTGCTGTTGCTGTTACACTTACATGAGACTCTCTTTATTCATAATGTTAATCTCTTGGTACAGGAAAATTTGCAGTGTTAGTACTGTTAAGTCTATGAGCTCTTCCTGTAACAGCAGCTGGACCATTGTAAAACTAGAAGAATTAACTGTATGTGGAGTTGCGTTCTTTCAGGTGTGCTCAGAAAGGGATCTACAGGCAGGAAATTTTGGAAGTGCTTGCCAAGAAAACTGAGGATGTGATTCTCTTGCCTTTTTTTTTCTTGTTTAAAGGAGGATAGGGAAGATACCATACAGATGCTCTACTTTTCCTTCCAGTAGCATGCTGACTGTATTAAATGACCAGGAACGACAAACAGGAGCAGACAAATAAATCTCAGCAGTAACAATATAGGTTTTCCTAGTCTCCTCCTTCAGTTAAATAAAATCCAAGACTACTTTGCTGCAAAAAGTTCTCCCTGATATATTTTGCACTGTTACAGTTCTCTTTGTATGTATAATTGGAACACTGTGTATCTGATAATCCGCCATTGGCAGGAGATCTTTTAGTAATATTTTTTTGTCCTTGTGCAAATCAATGAAAACCGCTGTCCTGGTTACTCAAATATTAATTTCTAAGTTGATTTGTTGTTGTTAGCCTGCTTTTTGTAATGTGTAAAATAGTTTGCTCTCAAGAATGTATTTGAGTCAGTCAACTGTTATTCTGGGTTACCAAGGAATATTCAAAGTTCTTAAATGGGTGGGTTTCAAATAGAAGCCTTCAAAAAGAAAACACATTACTTGCTAAAAATTGTTGACAGCAATTTCATTGATTTCCTAGGTGAAGCTGTTTTGTATTGTTAATGTGTTTTGATCTTTGTGTGTGTCTCCTTTTATTTTCCTCCACTCCCAAGATCAATTAATAGGCATTCTGATTTTAGTTTAATTGTTTTCTATTCTGAATGCAATTGAAAATTACGTCAATGTATATACTAAGCCAGTCAGACCAGTCATTGTGTCCACTGCTTTTTCACCAGTTGTATAAAAACTTAACAGAAAACCATCATTACTTTCTACTACTATGTGGCATAGTTCTTGATGTATTCAAAATATTTAGTTTCCAAATGGAAAAGTCCATGAGTGTCTATTGAAATTGTATCATTACTATATGTGTGGCCAAGCTAGTGTATCAAATGATGGTTCTGACTTGAAAATTAGTCATTCCTCTATGTATTAATACGTTCTTTCTTTTCTGTCTTTCTCGGTTGTTTCTGTTCCTGCTGGCTTTCCTCTGTCAATTCTCCAATGCTGCTCTGTAATTAAAATTAATAAATAACAAAACCAACCAACACCGTAGTTATCCCCATTTGTCCCCGTTCAGCATCTTGCAGCCCCATCAGTCCTCTGTCCTACAAGGCCATGAACTGTAGGAATCCAGGAGACCGAACAAAACTTTATGCCTCTACTGATGCTGTTGGACGCAGGAGAGCAACGCATCTTGCAGGGGTAAGCATGCCAGATGTGAGTGTCTCATGCCATTGACCCCCTGATTGCATTGCTTGTTAGGACAGGAATAGTTGCAAAGATACCTGATGAAGTCTGATCCTCCCCTCTGTGCTGTCCCCACCCCCTCCAATTCGTCTCATAGGTGGCTGGATTTTAAGTGAAATATAGTACGTTATGTGGTGATGTGGCCTGATTATGCACCAAAGAATCCATGTAGAAAATCACCTGTGTTTTCCAAACACCTGTGTTTGCAGAGTGGATGTCTTAGCTTCTCATAAAGCACAGAGGCAGTCAGGAGTGTGTGTACCCTTTTCGCAGGTGGATTTTTTGCTGCCTTTTAAGGCCCAAGCTGGTGTTGCAGCATTTCCCTCAGTGCCACCTGTTTTTCCCAGCAACCTGTTTTTACAAAGGGCTTTAGAATTTCATATCTTCTGATAGCAAATTCAGCTGAGCCTCTGGGATAGAGGGGGAAAGCATGCATTGTCGTATATACGCACATATAGCACTATCATTTTGGCCTTACTTTCTTAGGTGACCAGGCTAGTAAAGTTTTCCTCATTGAGAAGGAAGAGGTTGGTTTGTAAATAAGGCTTCCTACAGATCACCTGTTCATTCTGAATGATTTGGTAGCAGTACTGTGACTGATCTGTGCTTGCAGGGGAAGTCAGAACAGTGTGATACGAGCAGACCGAATACATGTTGACTGTGCTCCAAGCCAATAAGATGCAGTCTTCTCCAGTTCATTTGCTGAACCTGAGCAGTTATATTTTCCCTTGTACCCTATGGTCTGAGTTTGTTTAGAGTGTGAGAAGAGTGAAGTCATCTCTGCAAATGACAGAAGTGCTTGCGTTTTTGTTTGGCCTGGTGGGCAAAATGTAAAGAGGCAGTTTTGCTATTGACATCCTTGATGGAAGCAATGTTAATGAAAGTCACATGAATCATAGCCAGTACTTAATCTTCCAGGTAGGTGATATTGTATTGAAGTTTTAAGTTAAGGCATAGCATCGGGATGTGTCTGTAGAGAAATCTGGTAGTATACATGCAATGCATATAGTGCATTGCAATCTCCACAGCTATCAGTTTAACTTGGCTCTTTCTCTTTGCAAGTGGTTTGAGTCTGGGGGGAGATTGTGTTGTGTGGTGAGGGTTTTTTGCTTTGTTTTGTGGGGTTTTTTTGTTTTTAAAGAAGGTTAGTACATTTTGGTGAAGGATGCACTGAAAAAATGTTAATACAAAGGGACTGAGTTAAGTGCTGTTTTCAGTAGCCTGCTTGGTGTGGAGAATCTTTTATTCTATAAATTTCTTTAGAAATTCAGGTTTTTACTTTATTGATGTTAAGAATAAAATTCTGATGCTCTGTTTTGGGGTCTAATAAAGTAGATACAGTATAGAGAGTTATTGTTAGTGAGCCAAAATTCTTGTTCATTTTAATGCATTTGTTCTTGTTATGTATGCTTTGATAACTCAAATGATTATCGTATTAATCAGTAGATATCTGGTAAATTGTACTGCCAAAGAGCTGGCTTGAGTAATGAATTCAGGATTGAGACCATCTATTGCTAATGGTAAACTGTGTTTCTGGCAACTTTAATTGTAAATATGATGGTCAGAAACCCTCTTGGATTGAGGAATAGAAACCAAGCATGCATGCACTCGTGAAGTTTTTTTCAGTCCTTCTTTTCCAGTTGATAACCTGGTTTTCAATTCAGGAGATGAGCGTGGTAGAGCTGTCAGCTAGTGATGCTCCAAAGCAGTCTGGTGCACTTGCTGCCGGGGTTGTGCTTAAGGCCCAGCCAAGGTGGTGACCAGCAGCCCCTCTGCATCATGTTGGCTGGCTTGCAACTCAGTGACCTCTCCAATATTCCCATTCTTCAGACTCCTGGAATCTGAGCTCATTATTCCAAAAACCTCAAATTTTTCATCTATAGTTAAAATAGAGAAAGTATATGGATGCCTAAATTCTGTAATATTACTTTAAACCAATAGTTCTATTAAAACCAAACAGAAATATATATATAAAAATCCTAAGACGGAAAATGAGGAAATTGCTGCCATGTATAAGAATCAATGGCAAGAAAAGTATGTGGTGTGAAATCATCCAAGAAGAAAAAGAATTGGATAAAAGTTGTACCATCTAACTATTGTATGGTTCTGTGTTTGAGGGCTTTGAGACTGTAGCGTTCACATAGGAGTATGAAAGCAGAAACCTTGTGCTATATATGGACTGTGACTAAGTGTGAGCCTGGGGGTGTGCGTGAGGGGTGTTTTTCTTCAAGTGAAATCCTGGGATTATGGGAAGTCGTAGAAGGTACTCTGTGGCAATCAGTAAAGATCAAACCTTAAAAGGTAATTTTTTGCCTGTTAGAAAACAAGCCTCTGCAAATTAGCTATTATGCCTTAGGACAGTAGAAAACATGATTAAAAAGGATTCTTGTTGTAAAATGCATATTTACTGTTAAAGATGGTGACAGATTACAGGGTCTGTATTAATGAACTTGTTAAACAGGCTGTAGAAACTACTGACTCAGCACTACTTTTTCTCAGTCCCCCATCTCCTCATCCTTAACTGAGCTTGCTTTGCTTTCTTTAGCCATGTGAACTCTGGCTTGACTTTTGTCTTTTTGTTTGCTGAACTATAGACTGACAAAAAAGAAAAAGAGAGAGACCATTTGCCATCCAGCTTCTCAGCCAGCTTTAAAGGAGGTCATTTTTCTTCCAACCCCAAAGCTAGATCACCAGCTCCCTCTCCAGTCTGGTAAGCCAAGTACACACTTAGCTGCTGGTTGAGCTATAGGCAGCTTTGATTGTTCTATTAATTAAACGTGAAATAATGCAAACTTATTTGGTGATGTAGATGTTTTCTCTGCAACAAAGGAAAGAGTTCTGCTTTTAGAAAAATATTAATACTACTCTGAGGAAAGGGAAGGAGGAGGAAGATACTGATTTCTTCCCTCTTGGCTGGGCTTGGTGTTCACACATTTGGGGAGTTGCAAAGAGAAGCATTGCAAGATTGCAAAGAGTTGCCTGAAAGTAGTGAGATTCTCCAGGAGTCCTGCTTGATAGCAAAGAAATAGAGACACTGTTCTATTTTTAGCCATTGTAGTTGCAGAAGGGATATGTAGGTGGTGACCAGTAGAGTGTGCGTGATAGTGATTATTGCTCTTTGGTTACACAGGCATGCATCAAAGTCTTTGCCTTTTTTGCCTGGCACACCCAAGCAGATAAATTCCCCACCTGGTTCCTCCAGAGTTTCCTCTACTCAGGCACGTCCTCCTTCTCCTGGCAACATCCGGCCAGTCAAAAAAGAGGTCAAACCAGAGAGTGAGAAGAAAAGATCAGAAAAGGAGGCTGAAAAGGCCAGTGAGGAGAGGACAGAAGAGAGTAATGGAGTTTCAGCAGGTACTGGAGAAGCTGCAAGTCAAGGAGAACTTGCTGTCCAGGCAGAGCTCCCTCAAGGTAAGGATAGATCCTCCTTTAGGTTAAGGAACATCTAGAATCTATTATGTTCTTCCCTTCCTTTCTCTGAAACAATGTAGCTTTTGGTAGTTTTCTGTCAAAAATTAATCTAAATTCTACAGAATATTCCTACAAGATGTATGTTCATTGAGAAATGTTCATTGAGAAATCTGTAAACAGGTTGAAGCTCTCCTGTTTGTAGAAGTCAAAACAACACGCGCAGTGTGACTTCACAGCCCTCTTCTCTGCCTTTTTGGACTGGGATTTTGTCCCTCACATCATGACACTACTTCTTTTCAAACCATTGAAGCAGAATAATAGTGATCTGAAGACAAGAGAACACCACCATCTTACCTGTAATATTTCAAGAGTACCACACCATGGGACAGATTAGCAGGATAAAGTGGGATGGGGGGGACAACCAAGAGGAAGAGTGAAGAACAAGCAGAATTTTTCAGAGAAAATGAGTTGTTTAAGAACAGATAAACAAAAGAACCCCACACCAACCCTGGAAAGCAGCAAGGCAGAGAAGGATGTACACACAAAATAAAATAACACTTCTAAAGTGTAGGAAGGGCAAAAGGTAAATATGAAAATGAAAAGTGTAGGTTTGTTCTAGCACACATCTTAACCCATTGTAAATACAGCATAAACTGTCTTGCAGATGGGATAGAATGACCATTGTGACCACTGGGATTCCCAGGATGGGTTACTTAAGATTCTGAATTTAAAATTCATAGATTCCCCTCTTATTGTCCTTAAGAGAACAGTTTCAAGCATTAATAATTCTGCATTTAACTGCATGATTTGTAGTTGGGGGTTGTTCTTCTGCAGGAAGACCTGATGCAATTGTATTTGTTTCGTTCTAACAAGTTCTGTTACTGTAGTTCCAGTCTGATACCCAAGTTCAGCCACGTAAGGTGCAATCCCACATGAAGCTAAGAGATTTTCAATAATAAATTGATGCATCTGTTAGTCATGGGCATGGTGTATAAAGAAGATATAATTGGCATATTAGCATGGGGTTTCACAGCTCCGCTGATAATTTTTGGCCTGTTTCTTTCTAAGGAGAAAGCTCCCTTTTGAAAAGGATTTCAGGGATACCACTGAGATAACTTTGCAAATGTCTACAAGGTGTAGGTCCCCAAGGAACTACAAAGTGCAGACCAGAAAAACACAGTCACCCTTGTTTGGCAAGCTCAGGAGGAAGAGAGGCTTGACTTTTTTAAAATCAGTTAATATTTGAGTTTCTGACAAGATCACTTAGTATGGAAATAGGTTATGTGTGATAATCAAAAGTGAAGTAGTTTGTATCCACAGCAAAAAAAAAAAAACCTCCAATAAAATAAACAAGTAGTGGAGAGGGCCAAAAGAGAAGGATACTATAGTAAAAATGGTGAGGAGCACTTCAAATTGTGTGCCTTTAGCCAAAGCTGGAGGAAGTGATGCTTGGGAGCAAAGACCTCAGCCTAAGCCTTTTACATGTGAGGTTAGGAGGGACAGGGTTTGTACTGCAGATGGAGGTCCAAACTGCCAGAACATAGCCACTGGTTGAATGTAAGAATCTAGAGAGGAGCAAGTGCAGCATCTGGGGCTGGACAGACACTGCTGATACTCCTTGGCCTGTGCTGCAGGTGAACATAGGTGATTTCTGCCAATTACCTGTGCTGGTCTTTAGCCTGCCTAGCTCAGCTACCTGCTAGCTGTAGAGTCATGGAAGCCCAGATGTCAGCAGGCATTGATCACTGATGGAGCTATTCAAACTTTTGAGGGCAAATATCACATGATTTTACTAATGACAATGAAGTTTTAAAGGTATTTTGGGTGTGCCTCTGCAAGCAAGTTGTCATCTTTTCCTGAAAGCAGGGCAGGGGTGCATTAAATGGGCTGCTTGTTACACTGCCAGCTTCAGCACCTGAGGCAAGAAATGAGCCCTAAGCAGCACAAAGCTGTGCTCCCTTCAGGAGAGACACCCCTACCTTGGTCCATGTTAGCAAATTACAAAGGACAGAGGTACAGGAGCTCTGTCATTTATACTATTTAACTATTACAAAGGCTGTCTGGTATGTTTCTGACTGAGGCCGTAATTAAAGCCCCACATTTTCTTACCTTCTGTACCCAGGGCTACTAAGATCATAGCTCTAAAGGGGTCCCAGGTTTTAAAGTGATCAAACTACCTACCTTTTTATATTTGACCATGCCAGAATTTTCTGAGTTCCCACCTACATCTTGGAGGTTAGCCCAGGCCTGAACTCTTCCCTAGGGGTGGACTGAATGCCTGTTTTGGTGATGTGAGAGAGTAGTGTTCTGGGTGAGGCTAAACTGTGCCAGCACACCTCAGGGCTAGAGAACAGCTCTAACTCTTTAGATTACTGGTGTACATGTATCATTTAAATTCAAGATGAAAGCCCTGAAGCAGTCATAGAGAGACCCCCATAGTTTTTAGTTGGCAGAAGAAGAGAGTAGAGAGATCAGCAGGTGTGAGCATTCAGCACAGAGAAAGCAGTTGAATTTCTGTTTGTATACATGACAAGGTGTAGGAGCAGGAAACTGGGGACAAAAGTGAGGTGAAGAAAACACTGTAACGTGCCAAAGGTTGATTAGAAATGGAGGTTCAAATAATCTGCTGGCTGTTCCTGATGACTTATTCTACACGTATCTTCCCAGGACTCAATCTGATTCCATTGGCAGTTCAGTCTTCTTGTCCATGTTTATCTGTTACCAGATGTGATTACCCTGGGAATGCTTCCTTCAGTTAGCTTGTTGATTGCTAATGATCCTTGGCCTCTAGAGAAAAAGTGCAGCTGGGGCATGCTCTAGCTGTGCTAGGGAATGCCAGGCAAACTTCCAGAAACATGAACTGGTGTTTTACTTGAGGAAAAGCCTGTAGCACCTTCTCTACCAGGTGGCCAAAGCTACTCCTTGATACAGAATTTATCTGAAGACGCTATTGAGATCTGAACATAAGCCATAGTTCACCAGTAGTGGCAAAGCTTGTTGAGAAGCTGTGTTCTGGTCCCACAAGTTGCCTCGGGTCGGTAATTGCAGAATTGATGATAGCTTGTGTTCTACCCATGTTGCAGATCACTTTAGACAGCTGATATTTGAGATCACCCAATCTCCAAAAGTGACTGGCCTACCACTAAAAAGTCTGGCTGTGCTCTTCAGATACAGACTACCAGGCAGAAGAAAATATGATACCACAATGTTTCATTTCTGCTTTGTAAATAGTTTTGGGCAAACCTAAGGCATGCGATGGTAGGGACTTGCTGAGTCAGAACTCCCGATAAGGGTCCATCAGCATTTATTCTTCTGACAGAAAAGTTGGCTTAACCTTTCAACTGCAGCAGCTTTCTCATATCCTGTAAAACCAAACTCCCCTTAAGGAATATAAACCCCTAGCACCTAGAAATGTCTTCCACCTCTGAATTATTTTATAAAACCACATAAGCTTGGAAATTCCTTACAAAGTATTAGAACCTATTTTCTGTTCCTTTCAACAGGGAGTCATCTTGTTTATTGTGTCTGTACAAACTAGTTTTCCTTCCCCTCTCTTTCAGCAGCCAGTCCATCCCTCCCTGCTGCTCCACCAGCTCTTTCTCCACCCCCAGCCCTCACAAAGACCTCCGCAGGTACAACTGACCCTGAAGAAGCAACAAGGCTGCTGACTGAGAAGAGGCGTCTTGCCCGTGAGCAGCGGGAACGGGAGGAGCAAGAGAGGAGAGAGAGAGAAGAGCTTGAAAGGTGATTATAGACCTCCGCAGCGGAGAAGATTGGTTTTTAGCATCCTCCTAGCAGCTGCTTGTGTATATTCTGTTGTTATTCTGTGATATTTGAAGCACAGTATTGAAGTGCAGGAGGCATGAGTTCCTCCCTGGAAATGAATTTTCCTGTTGGGATTTTTTATAGATGCAATATATATATAGCTACGCAGATCTGTGAGGTTAAAACTTACCCCAAAGAGTGCTTTAAAATAGGACAGGAGGAGAAAGCAGATCTTTCCTGTAGTGATTCATTGTTTCCTCAGAGGTTTGCAAAGCTGTACTTGCCTATTACAGCTAGAGAACTCTGCACAGCTGTTTCCAGTTTTGTGATTGGCACATTGTCTCTTAATTTGAATTGTAAGATCTCCTCCATAGGGGGTGTTTTGATGTCCAACAGCTGTCTCTTTAAACCTCTTTTTTTTTTTTTTTTTTTTTTTTTTTTAAAAATTTAAAATCAAGACACCCCCCCTAACAGTTTTGGAGGGCAATAGATGTTGTGTCTCATTTTCTACAAGGAAACAAGTAGTTCATCTGTATACTTATGGCGGTGACACAAGTCAAGTGCCTTTTTAGAGGGATGCCATGCATCTGGAATTTGTGTTCTTTAACAACAACATTGATGAACATAGGAACAAGGCAGAGCCAGTTTAAATAGCCTGGCTTTCCAAAAGATTCACAATATGGTCCCTTTCAGAAGAGCTTTTAAAGAAAACAAACTGCGTAAGAGTGATATGGTGAGTAAATACTAAGACTGAAAGACAGAAAACCAAAGGTAAAGAATAATCAACTTTTACAGGGAAAGGAGTTTTCAGTCTCTTTGCAGTGCCTTCATAAGTGAACTTGAAGGAAGTTGTGGCCAATGAGATACTGCTTGTCTTTGGTGAGATAAAGCAGTTATGCAGTTTCAGATGTATCTTACGTTGCTGAAGATACAAAATAGAAGCTGGATTGTAATACCCCTGAGCATAAAGGAATGTGTATGAGTAAATAATCCCAGCTTGACTCAGGTGGTGGTGGTCTCTGGTCTGATTATTTCTGAGGGAAGCAGTCTTGTTTGAAGTTGAGTATATGGAAGTATCAGGTGAGTCATGGTCAACAAAATAAATCAACTGTTACAAATGAGATGCCTACAAGTTAGTAGAAAAGGAGAACAAAATGAGGATGCCATTCTGAACTATCTAAGGTGAATCTGCCTCTTGAATGTTGAAGTTCATGGTTTTTGAGAGAGTAAAATCAATAAAACTAGGAAAATAAGTGCCGACAGACATTAAGGAAGATCACAAGTATAGAACAGCTCCTATATGAAAATCTACTAAACAGGTGAGGATTCTTCAGCTGGCAAGACTCATCTGTACTCTACTTCTGAGGATATGATAGGCTACAAAGTCCTAAATAATTCTGGTAGCATCAAAGGTGAAGGGGGAAAGTTATTTAGTCCCGTAACACAAGGATGAGGGAGCATTAAGTGAGGTTAAGAGGCAATGTTCAAAAATCAGAGGAATTAGATACTTTTAAAAAATAACTTTTTTAAAATTTAAAAATTTGTGCAAGATAAGTGCCAAAAAATGTATACTATTTCAAAATATGATGAAATAAAACTAAGAATTAAGTGCTTTGCAAGATGTATTAAAGTTGATGATACTGATTCTGATTCAGAGTATGTGCGTGAGATTAGTGGAAGCATGTGCTGAAGTATTGGTATTGCTTTACAAAGTTTTTTATGTTCCATAGGGGTTCAACTTTAGGGCCTTCTGGAAGTAGAGCAGCCAAATTATGAATGAGACAGATGGGTTCACAGTATGAACCTTCATACAGCTGTTCTGCAGTGCTGTTGTCTTGGGTCAGGAATCTGGTGGTTTGGGTTTTTTTCCTCCTTTCTTTACCTAATTTTCTTATGCTTGTTTCACAATTGCAGGCAAAAGAAGGAGGAGCTGTCACAAAGGATAGCAGAAGAGAGAGCTCGCCGAGAAGAGGAAGCAGCTCGCAGACAGGAAGCAGAAAAGAAACAGAGGGATGCAGAAGAGGAACAGGAAAAGGAAGAACGGCTGCGGCGGCAGGCAGAAGAAAGAGAACAGAAGGAGAAAGAAGAGACAGAGCGCATTCAGAAACAAGTATGTTTACCTCCTGGAACTTCCCAGCCAGTCTGGTTGGCAATGAAGTGGATGAGGCAACGCCTCTTACGCAGCACCTCAATTAGAGCATTGTCTAAAATTTAAATACTATATACAAACTGAATAGTTTTGGGGCAGAGTTCATTCCATAGAGTCATTCAAAGAGTAAAGATATTTCTTCTTGACAAAACATATGGTAGGAAGTTGAGTTTTTGTTTTGGTGATGCTGGGGTTTTTGTTGTTTTGGGTTTTTTTTGGGTTTGGTTCATTTTTTGGTTTTGGTTGTGTTTGTTTTTTAATAAAAAAAAAAAAAATCCATTCCTATTCCTGATAAATTGTGATGAATAAATCAATGGAGTTGTATCGGGATTTTAATGAATGGTGTTATACCAGAGAACAATTTATCCACACAGTAATAGGAAGTCTAGATGCCAAGATGACTATTTAGAATGTTGGAGAAGGGATAGGTTTTGATCACTTGAATCAAGGTTCACAGAGTCCTCCTGAAATCAGAGCAGCTACTCAACAGACATGAGAGTAAACAAATCAAAATACAATTTTTTGAGTGCTCTCAGTTTTGATGGGCATAATGTTGGTTTACCAACTTCAGGAGAGGCTGTGGTATGCATTCAAGATAGGATTCTTTTTTTGTATGTGCCTTTACTTTTTGTGTGTGCTTTCTTCACACATATCAAAGCAGAAAGAGGCAAACTGAAAACTGAATGAGCTATTCATCTGCTCTTCAAACACAATCACCTAAGTAGCAAGAAATTAGTTCCCTAAGCTGTGAACAGCTTGCACCAAC
>JAOEHX010013570.1:0-22063 GCA_025448015.1 Bolborhynchus lineola
TTGGACACAGGGGCTTGGAGCAACTGCTCCAGTGGAAGGTGTCCCTGCCCGTGGCAGGGGTTGGAGCTGGAGGAGCTGTAAGGTCCCTTCCAACACGAACCATTCTATAACCCCACTTGATCCTGCCGGGGGCAAGTTCACATGGATGGGCTGAGCAGCTATTCCAGGGCCAGCCACAATGCACAGCTTAAGCCTCCTTAGGTTTGTTCCTGAGAACAAGCCATTACAATCGCAATCAACCAGGGAGAGAAATGATCTGCTGAACAGCTTGGAGGAAAATTTTTCCCAGCAGGCTTTTTCCACATTGAAGTTGAAATGTAAACGCATCACCATAGCTGAAATGCTTAGAGATGGTTTACTTTAAAGAGAGAGAGCAGGAGAGAGAGGAGTTGCTAAGAAAATATATCCCCAATTAACACCCCTCCTCTTCCCTATTTGTAACTGCTCCTAATAAACTTTCATGGTCTGTGTAAAATGCTTTAGTGCAGTGACAAATTTCTGCTGGAATTTGAGATGTCTTGTTCAGAGTAATAGCTATCTCACACAGGTGCCCAGCTGCTATTGTAAAATCAGTAAGCATTTAATTGAAACAAATGACTATAATAATAGTACATTATCCCTGCAGGCTCATAGCCATAACAGTTTTAATTATTCAGTTAAGAGTCAAACTAATTTATCCTTTAAAGTAACAGCCACATCTTCGGTTCCACCGATCATCCTATTATGAATACGACGGGAACGGGAGGGAAGGATTTAAAAAGGAATGTAGTTATTTTTGCAGGGGTAGGGGACATTTATCATATGGCAGAGACTTTCTATGTGCACTGAGGTTTCCAGCCGTGGTTGTCACTCCCTGTGCTCCTGGTCCCCAGGGTGACCAAGCACCCCCTACAATCTCCTGGGGGTCCCCCCATCAGACTGGCACGGGGGATTTGCTGGCTCTGCAGCAGCAGCAGCACAGAGGCCCATGGGAACTGATGGTGTCAGCTTTGGCATTTGGCATATGGAGATCTTTTGGAACTATATTGAAATTGCAACATTTCCTCATCAAACACAAGGGTCTGTCACCATGCTGCCCTTCACCAAAGCCAGTGCAGATGGTAATCCAATCCCTCCTGCTTTGGCCAAAGACAAAGAGTGGTCCTCTGTACTCTCCCAGTTTCCCACCCTGCTCATTCCTATAGATGCTTTTGGACTTCTCCATCAGCTAGCACTCATCCTGAAGCATAGCTCTTCCCTACATAGAATCATGGAATGGTTTGTGTCGGAAGGGACCTTAAAGCCCATCCAGTTCCAACCCCCTGCCACAGGCAGGGACACCTTCCACTAGACCAGGCTGCTCCAAGCCCCATACAACCTTGCCTTGAACACTGCCAGGGATGGGGCAGCCACAACAGTCTTACATCCCTTTTCCAGAACCACCTTCTCTAAGCAGAAGAGTCCCCATCTTGAAAGATGGGTGGTACAATACTAATTTTCCAAACACATATTCATTATTGGTGATGAGTTTATCAGGCTGTGCTAGAAGCTCTGCATCTTTATCTTCTGCCGTTTGCCTACTCACTGCATCATCTACAAACTTCACTGGCAATTATTTAATGCTTTCTTTGGCAAAAATATGACAAACTCCAGACAGAGTGACAAGCACAGCCACTAAACCTATGTAACACTGATTTTATATTGTTCAACTTGCTCAATATACTTTTGTGCTTCCAAGTCAAATGTCTTGCAGATGTCTAAGGATATTATATTGCCACTGTTACCTTTATCACCCAAACCTGTAATCTCATCAAAAAAGATATCAAGTTAGTTTGACAGGATTTGTTTTCCATCAGCCCATGTTGATTGGCATTAATTATATTACCTTCCCTTAATTCTTTATTAATTGAGGCCTGGATCTGCCACTCCATTATTTTGCTGAGGATTGATGACAGACTGACAGGGCTGTAATTACCCGGGCTGTTCCCTTTCCCTTTTTAAATATTTGCACATTAGCTCTTTTCTAGTTCTCCAGAGCTTCCCTGATATTCCAAGAATTACTAAATACCAGCGTTAGCAGCACCAAGAGCTCCTTAGTCAGTCATTTCAAGCCCTGTGCAGACAAGCTAGCTCAGCCTGATGACTTAAACAGGATCTGAGCAGACATATATGAGAAGAAAGTTTTACAGTCTGCTTTAAATGCTGCATAATTTGAAATCCCACTGTTTCTAACCAATATTGGCAGGTTCAAATGAAGTGGTTTGGAACATGAAGCTTCACTGTAAAGCTGCACTGCTGACCCCAGACAAGGCTCTTTGGGCTTCTCCCAGTTCAGCTGTGTTCACTTCTGTCTCCTCCCCCGTGGTTGTTTCTTTGCTTCTGTTACTACGTAAGTTGCTCCATGTCTTCTCCAGCCTTGACCACCTCTGCAAGTTTTCCTGCCCAGAAAAGGAGTTCCCTGCAGCCCCCAGGGAGGGCAGGACTGAGTTTTTGGAAAGCACCTGCCCTACAAGCTGAGTTCAGCTCTTCGGTAGGATATGCTCTGGTATTACAATATCCTGTTATTACAAGGAAAAGGATCATCCAAGCATTAACACTCCATCGCCAAGACAAAGTATTGTAAGTTCTGTGTGAGAACAGTGGTGTGAAACAGGATAGAGCCTGTGCTCTGCAATCAGGAAACATTCCCCATTAATGTTCCCATTGTTCCTGGTGGTGGAAGGGCCCAGCCAAAAGGAACAGAGAACTCAGTATAACACAAACTGAATCTTCTTGTTTCCCTATGATACAACCCTCCACCATGGTCATCTGCCAATGAGAGCATTGTTGTGGACTTGTACAGCAGAGACGTCCATGAGGGCCCCAAATCGAGTAACTCCAACCTCCAATGAGTAACAACCAGGTAGGAGTCCTGCTTCAGTGTGTGGTTCCCTCTCTCCTGAGCTAGTGGAGTTATTATGCAGACTGCTGTCAGGGTGCTGAGGCGCTGGCACAGGGGGCCCAGAGAAGCTGTGGCTGCCCCATCCCTGGCAGTGTTCAAGGCCAGGTTGGACACAGGGGCTTGGAGCACCCTGCTCCAGTGGAAGGTGTCCCTTTGACTTGAAGGAAGGACAAACCCTGCTGCTTGCGCTGGAGGTGTTTGAGAATAACCCAGTGGGATGGACAATGCAGGAGAACTGAAGAGGCAACCAAGACTGGTGGCAGGACTGTTCCAGGGCATGAGGAACTCAGATTTCTGCCCTCTTGTAAGACACAGTTCCTCTGAGGTGAATCAAACTTGTCTCACTCCCTTCACTGCAGGGTCGTGAAGGGAAGTGCTGCCATGGTGACCCACAAGCAGCAGGTCTAAACCATCCATCCGTAAATGATTCCTCACATCATCCATCCCTAAATGGTCCTTCACATTGTCTGTCCCTGAATGATCCACAGCCGAGCACCACAGTGGACAACACTACACAAAATGCCTTAATTCCCCTCCACTGACAATCTGACATGTGTTTTGCCTCTTCACCAGGAGTCTTAGAAGGCGGTGCTGCACAAGGCAAAGCAGCCACTGTGACTATCCCCATGGGAGCAGGGGAGGCCAGCACACATCCCTCTCCAAACTCATTTTTCTGAGGTCAGGGATGAGCAAAACGGTCCAGGAAAATGCAGGCAAAGTCCTGGAGCATGCATGTGTGTGAGGAGGAACAACTGCCCCAGAACTGGGAAGCAGCCGGGCTGCATGTGCGCTCTGTGGTGCTCCTGCAGCTCTTAGCTGGAGCACAGCCTGTAAATAATGTATTCAATAAACTTCTTTATTTAAGTACATTATTTTATGGATAAAGAACAAGGCTGATAATTCATTGAACATGTTTGCAAATAATCTATTCCATTAATTTCCAGCATGTTTTCTGAATACATTATTTAGCAATTTTGTAAAACCCATTTGTAGATGAAGGCGATTGCTGCCCATCCAGGCATAACAGCATCACATCCCAAAAGCTGGGGCCAGAATTCCCTGTGACGGACAGTGGGAGGTAATTAAATAGCATCAGACCCCGAGCTCCCTGCCAACACATGGGGGGTACGATACTTAGTCAAATTGTCACATCCCCTTCATGTGCATCAGCAAGAGGAGGAAAGCAAAGCCAATGGGAACCAGCTCAGAGTGGGAAACAGGGAAGAGAAGACGAGAAATACCTGTAGGTGTGTTACTGTAGGGACCAAGGGGGCTGAGATGGTCCTGGGAATGGAGCAGGGTCTGCACCAGCCCTGAAGGCTACTCAGAACTATTTTCTACTCCAGATATCTGTCTACATCTGAGCTCTTGCAGCTTATTGAAGCCCCTCTGCTTAGGCCAGTTCACTCTGGTTTATGTCTCTCCTGGCTCTTTTTAGGCATTTTAGATATTGCATTCACATAAAGCAATAGACTCAAAAGTAATGACAGACCTCCCCATTTTATTGCATGGAGCATTTAAAAAGAAGAAGAAGAAGAAGAAGGGAAAAAAAAAAAAAAAGAAGTAATTTTTGAACACAACAGGAAAATGGGAAGACTCCATAGAAAAATCGTCCCTGTGGGATTAAACTGTGAATGAATTTTAAAAGCTTTTCATTTTCAGATTGCAAAGTTTAACAGCCCACTTCTCAAGTAATGCCTGCAGTAATGCCGAACCCAGGACAGCTCCCAGTGGTGATACCACATCACTTCTCTTACACATATGCAACAACCTGTACCCTTTTTGCCCCACATCTGGGTATCCCTCTGTGGCCAGGTATTGCTGGGATTATTTGTTAGCTTGTAATAAGTGGCTCATAAGAGTCTCCTATTACCAGGAGCCTATCACCTTCATCCAAGGGAGAAGGATGGATTTGTGGCCAAGTATTCATTGGGAAACCATTTTGAGTTTCTAAAGCCAGCTCTGCCAGAGCAATCTCAGACAGGGACCCGAATCTCCACACACCGGTTCCCCACCAGCAAAAAGACAATCGCAGCATTTACCTTCTTTGAAGAGGGGAACCTCTGAGAGCTGCAAATGCGAAGACCCTGCTGCATCATGTAAACTGAAGGCAGAGTCCATCGGTTTTTTGTGTTTAATTATAGCAAATGCTGAAGAGTTTTAAAATAGGTGCAAAAAACCTAAAGGACTCTGCATGTACAAACCTTATTGCAGGAAGGAACAGAGAAGAGAAACTCCATCTCCTGCCCCAAGAGCTGTAACTTCTGTTCTGACTCTCAAAAATGACAAACCCTTCTCACCTCTGATCTAGCTAATATAACTGCTATTCCAAAACAAATTACAGACTTACAAAAACCTCCATAAATGCAGAATTAAAGCCATACAAACATAAGAAGTACTTACTTAGGTTTCAGCAGCAATATCAACCTGAGCTGCTGGGCTGCCTGCTCTGTGTAACATAACTTATTAGATTAGCTGTAGTGTACTAAAGAGGACTGGTGAAAGAATATTTAGTCCAGCAGCATCTCTGTCCTCTTTTGCTTCCTTGTGATGGGTAACAGACACCTCAGAGATTCATTTATTTCCTTCTAACATCAAGACACTCAGTTTCAGGAGGTAAAATATGCCATGTTAAATGAGGCTTGGGTCTGCCCCAGACTGGATTGCCACCATAACAAATGTTCCCACTGCCAGTATTTATTTAATCCAGGTAATGGTGGAGATTCAGGCAATCAAAACCAATTCCTTGCCTCCCAAAACATACATCCCCAAGTGGAAGCCCAAGAAATGCATAACCCCATTAAAGGCTTGATTTTTTTCCACTGAGATTACTTGCTGGCACAGGGGAGTTTGATCAATTGAGTCTTGAGGTTCAATCAATAAGCGCCAATGACAACAGAGTGCATCACAGCACTGCTCTCCATTCATCACCTTAAATAACTCCAGTCACCCAAATGACCAAGGCACTAACCCAGCAACCAAGGTCTTAGGGAAAGTCTGAATGCTGCCTCTCTTGCACCCAGAGACAGTCCTGGGTTTTAGGTGCTCCCCAGGGAACTGAATGAGTTCCCACCTCAGTATCAGGCACATTACCCTCAGTGTTGAAGTGTTGATTTGATAGATATGGCAGGACTCAAAGGCAAGGGAAAACATTTCAATGAGGCTCTTGAACAAAGTGATCGCTATTTTGTCTTACACATTGTGACACCAAAACATTTTGGATGGAGTGCCACGCTCAGCACTGCATTTGCATTTCCATCTGAGCAGACATCAAGGACACATGCCAAGTGAATGTTTAAATTCCAGATCAAATCCCATATCCCAGAGATCTCGTTAATCTGCTGACCTGAAATTGAACAAAACCACCTGAAAAGGAAGTGCTTTCCTCCCCGATGGGCACCAAAAGGCACCTTTTGAGGTTCCCAGACAAGCTTTGGGCATGAGTGACTTCACGTAGGTGTAAGGATTTATGTTCCTTAGACCACTTTCTGGTTTTTTTCTCTCCAGCACAAGTGTTCAGGTTCTTCAAGAGCTATGGCGGCCCCTGTACATATGGATGGGCTTTATAGCTGAACATCATGGCAAAGGCAACAGGGGAAGCAGGTGGAGGGGGAAACACAAACAAAATTCACCCTTTTCAAGGGCTGAGCATCACAATAGATGTGGACCTCCACTCTTCCTGCTGTAGAGGACACTGCTGTTGCCTGTTACCACCAGAAGGTAATGCCACAGCAAAAGCACATCCATCAGCCCCATGGCATAGGGCTGCTGCACTTCTCACTCTGGAGAGGGGAGAGCAGCAGGGACTGTGCAAAGTGACCCACATCCCACAGAAAAAACACTTCATAAACATGTTTAATAGAGAAAAAAAAACATTCCTATTCTGCTCAAAAAAAAAAAAACCACCATTCAGCAATCTCAGCTTGAACTTTGGGGTTTGGGGCTGTTATTTACACACATCTCCTTTTTCTAAACAAAACCCCAAAGCTGCTTATAGGAGATGACTGCCAAAAACTTTTATCACTTGCACAGACTTGTTTTCTAGGAACAGACCGTATTTCCCAAGTAGCCATAAGTGAATCAAAGAGGATGCTCTGTAGCAGATAGACTTGGGAGAAGATACAGCAGGATTCTGGGATCCTGATCTGTAGGAAGGGATTTGATCTCATTTGTATTAGCTGTCCCAGCTGGAAATGCAAAAGAGGAATTACTCCAGACAGAGATGAGGAGATACAAACGCTGTGTCATAACGGATCAGATTTGCAAAGATTGGGCTATTCCATATTTGCAATTCCCTGTTCCTGAGATGCAAAAGATGAAGAGGAGATCAATATATTATCTGGGAAGAAAGGGTTACTTTTCAACTGGAAATTAATGCACTGAATTCTGAATTAAAATGTGGGATAATTAAAACCATCTTTCCAATGCATTTATTATAGGATATATAAAGCTAATTATAAATTCTCTGTTGCTTAATCCCTTGCAGTTTGCTAATGCAGCGTTGAAATCTCTTTGGCCACACTTGTTTAAATTATTCATTAGACAGAGCAACAGTTGTGAACTGTAATTTAAATTGGCATCTCATGAATATTCAATTAATACAATAAACATGGGAATGTTTTCCTGCACGCTGCTCGACAGTTTGTGCTCGAGCTTGTGTTGACACATTTTTATTAACTCTTTATAAAGGTGTTACCTATTTATGTCACTGATTACAATGGGAATAAAAAGTCCCACTCATAAATATTTGTGTCGTTGTCTGAAGAGAGACAATGTAATTAGGCAAAGCTTCAGAAGTCATAATTAATATTGGGTGGGTATCTTTTTCCTCCTGGTTGCCTTGGAACACGTGGACTGGTGCACTCTCAAAGCCTGGCACATCTATTCCTGGTGCAGCTTTGGCACTGCGGCTTTCCAAACTGCCCTGGCAAATTCTGGGGTGACACCAGTGGGGTGCTCCCATGGGATGCTCCACCTGGTACCCTGCCGAGCTGGCTGCCAGCCTGCCTCCCGCTCTGTGCTCTGCTCCTGCCACACAGAAGATAGAGAGATGAATAGAGATAGATGTAAATATTTACCCTGTGGTCTCAAGACTTTGGCTTGCCACAATAAGGAAACAGAGTGCAGCTGGAAATGAAATCGCCATGTGTGGTTGCCTGACAGCACTCTGCAGAGACTTACAGCCTTTTAATGGGGCATTTTTAGCAGCAGCACTAAAAAATAATTATCAAGTGTCTGTATAATTCACTGTGGTTTTCTATTTTAAGGCTGAACACTTTCATTTAAAAGCGAAGTCCTGCTCTGACATGAGGCTGTAAAACCAGCACTGTGGGACTCAGCATCTGTGGCTTCTCAGCAGCACCACAAGACACTGGTTTGGATTAGAAATTCACATCTTTCCCCTCAACTGCCAACCTTGCAAACAGGGTTGGTGATGTGAGATGGAAGATAGCAGAGATTCAGCATCGCACAGGGCTGGGAAGTGTTCCCAGCAATGTGGTAAGGCTCAGGGAAACCCCTTGTACTCAGACGCACACTCATGTACACTGACTGTCGCCAGCACAGGTTGCAGTTCTGGGTGAGATGTAACAGCTTTTGCAGCCATTGCTTTACTTCCAGAAAAATAAGAACTCCATTTTGGAGCAAACACCAGGCCAGGACATTCTCACATAGCCACAAAGCCTGCCTGCTTATCCTGAGGGTACTATTACTGTATGAGGTAATCTTATTAGCAAGAGGATGAATGAAAAGACCAAAGGCCAAGCAATTTATCCCAGCAGGAGATTTTGGTTGCTGATGGGACCAAGAGCTGCTCTGTGGCTCGTGTGTCCTGAGGTGAGTGCACAAGGAAAGCTGGGCTGAGGGTCCCCATCCCCTTGCAGGTTATGCCTGAGATGTTCCCCTTGGGAAGCACTGTGACCCTTTCGGCTGCTCCTGGGTACCCAGAGTGATTTTTCCTGGCAAGGAGGGATGGCAAAGCTAATAAATATTCACAAAGTGCTTAAAAGCTAATTACAAATAGATCAGCTGAGTGAACAGCTTCAAAAAGGAGTTCAACATAAAAACATTATTGGAAGTTATTACCATATCTATGGGTTACCCAGAGAAGCTGTGGCTGCCCCATCCCTGGCAGTGTTCAAGGCCAGGTTGGATGGGGCTTGGAGCAACCTGCTCTAGTGGAAGGTGTCCCTGCCCCGTGGCAGGGGGCTGGAACTGGATGAGCTTTATGGTCCCTTCCAACACAAACCACTCTATGATCAACATATTTGAGCTGGCTTGGGATCATTCACAGGATTTTAGACCCTTTAGTTTTAAGGAAGGTAACTTCTGTATGTGCTTCTCCTCAGCAATCTACTCAGATTTTCATGACCCCAAAAGACATTCACAGCACCTCCTGCAGACACACACAAGTATTTCATACATACTAGTTTTCTTCTGTCAGTGGAGACAGTGACTGCTGCAAACCTCCCATTGCTTCATAGGCAATATTCACCTTGCCAAATGCTCAACATGGAACAGATCCAGGCAAAAGATTTTGGGCATTAAGGTAATTTTGTATCTGCCTTTTTTTAAGGGTATGTTTCCACCACAGGACTCAACCTTCATGCTGTTGGCATCTGAATTTGATTCTTCGTGAGGGAAGATTCTTCCCTCTTCTACTCCCCTGTGCTCACGGAAGGAACCACAATCTCTTCTGTGAACTTTGCATTCTTTTTTCTACCCCTCTAGGACAAAAAGCTGCTTTGGCATCTCTTAATTATGGCCTTGTCATTGGCAGTTCATCTGTTCGTGTCAGTCTTTATTTCCAGCGACATAAAGCATATAACTGCTACTCTCTCCTGTTGCAAAGCATCTTGCTCCAGATCAGCCATCTATGAGTCAGCAGACGGTTGTGCACCCACTGTACTTCCCCATAAATTAGTAAGTGATACCTTGGTTTGAATTACAAGGGTCTTTCAAGAATAATCAGTGCATTTTGTTGGTGTTTCTTCAAGCTATTTCTCATATACCGCAGCTGGCATCTCGTTTCAACCTTGCAGCAGAACAGAGGCAATCATGACACTTTGTACTGCTAATGCCTTGCTGGTTTTGATCCATGAATAATTCTCTCTGCCACTGTAGCAGCTCTCCCAGAATACTAAAAGCCACAGTCTCCTGTAACCATATCAATACTGCTCTGACGTGAGTCAGAGAGCTGCAGCGCTCACGATGATGTCAATGCATGATTCAGACGCATTTTCATTTATGCTCCCAGATCCAGGGCCCATTCCACTTCTCTGGGAAGTGGGGAGTTGGCTGAGCTCCTACAGACTGCCGCAGTTCATCCAGCCTTGCAATTTATGTTCATGTAAGATGGGAGCTGCCACTTTACTCTGTTCAGCTTGAAGTGCCTTCTCCCGGAAGCCTGAAGGAACTGCAGGAGATGGAGCATGGTATCCAGCACCCAATTGTGATGGATCATTGCTGGTGTCCCTTTTTGCTCCTGCAGGACCTCCCCACATTCTGGGCCATGTGGCACTGATGGCTCCCAGGGCTGCCGCCACCCCAGAGCAGGGCAGAGGCCATATGGCTGGTACGTTCATACCAGTGACTCAACACTGACACTGTCCTTCACCTGTCAATCTTATCCTTGGCTTGGGGTGGGAAACCTGTTTTTTCCTAAGGATTCTACAAGCTACTATCTCTTAAAGATCTTTCATAACTCCCTTGCCAGACCCTTCAGCAATAAGGGTATCGTATGTACTCAAGTGTCTCTAGCCTGATCTCCATCAGACCAGAGGAGTTCTTCTTCTTTCCTCTATCTCCATGTTCTTAGTCTTTTTGGCTCTGAAGAAGTTCCCTAAATGTCTGTTTGTACTACAGGTGGATGCCCACAGTTTTCCCCTTGGTGGGCTATTTGGATGTTGCATTATGCAGGCTCAGAGCAGTCACCTCAAAAGCAATGTCTTTTTTCGATAAACCCAACTCTGCCAACCTCAAAACCACTTGCTACTCCATGGATATAAGGAAGAAGTTCTTTACTGTAAGGGTGATGAGGCAGTGGAATGGGTTGCCCAGGGAAGCTGTGAATGCTCCATCCCTGGCGGTGTTCAAGGCCAGGTTGGACAGAGCCTTGGGTGGCATGGTTTAGTGTGAGGTGTCCCTGCCCATGGCAGGGGGATTGGAACTTAATGATCTTAAGGTCCCTTCCAACCCTAACTATTCTATACTTCTATGATTCTATGGTGCCCCAGACTTCTTATATCACATAGTGTTTCTTTGTTGCTCAAAACACCATCCTGCAGGGACAGCTTCCCATTCCCACTAAAACAGGTAACTGTCCCAAAGGACAGTTCTTGGCTCATGGAGCCAAGCCTTACAATCACATAGACCAGATGCGTGCTCAAGTCTTATCTACTTAGCATCACTGTTGGGTACACTAATTTAATGATGAATTCTAAGGAGCTGAGAAGTCCACTCTGCTTGTGTTAAATACTTGCATTTCTATTCAGTGAAAAATACAGGGAAAAAGCGAACTACGAAAAGGTTTCTCAGAGGAAATAGCAAGCCCAAACTTCCTTGAGCTAATGCCGTTTTCCATAACATTGGCTTTCAGCCCTTGACAAGACTGACACGTCTTTGTGTAAGGGAGACTCAAGCTCATAGGGTCTGGTTGCAGTATGTATTGATTGCAATGATCCATGTTTTTTAAATTACAGTAGATTATGTACTACAAAGGAGTCATCTTGCTGCAGTCATAACTGTAGTTATGTGTGTAATTTGTCCCCAGTGAACCCTCATTGTGAGCTATAGCTGAGGTCCAGTTATTATTATTCATGGTGTGTATGGCATCAGAGTGTGCCAAGTGATTGATTGGGTGTTAAAAACATTACTGGCTGCTTCCTCATACCTATTTATTGTAATCATATGGCCAACTTCCCACACAACACAAAGACTGCAAGAATGTAAATACCATGGAATATGATTTAAAATCATTGCAAGAACCTCGCTCCTAACCCTTGCAGTGACCTCCAGATGGAGATCCAGCATGCACGCATCCTCCAAGGACAGTGGAATAACATAGTTCAGCATCACCCAGAGGACATGAGAGCAAAAAATCCGGTTGTAACAACTAAGAACCTTTGACCATTCATGGCAACAGTAAAAATCAACATGAGACCCACAGGCAGGAGCACTTCCAGAGAAGTGCAGTGCTTCTAGGTGAATGGCTCAAATAAATCGGCATGGCTGAATTGCTGCTGACTGCACCAAATCCCTTGTACTGCATAGGACTTTTCTACTTCAGTGAGAAAGCAATGCAAAAGGGAATGAAGCAAACTGTCACTCAAGAGAATTCCAGCTCCAATCAACCATTACAGATCAGGAAATCCAAATTTTCAAAAGGGGCCTCAATTTAGTCCTGGATTTTTGAGGTGCAAGACCTGAAGCATAAAAACAAAAGGCAAGACACACAAAAGCTTCCCTGTGCAGACCAGAAGTTAGTGCACAACAGCAGTGCGTACAGACGTGTACAGCTTGAAATGTAGCTCTGTGTGATCCCAGCAGATTCAGGCTTTTCCCCCTCAAATTCTTTGGAAATTTGAATCCCAGCCTGGTTTGTTTTGGAAGGGACCTTAAAGCTCCTCCAGCTCCAACCCCTGCCATGGACAGGGACACCTACTGGAGCAGTTGCTCCAAGCCCCTGTGTCCAGCCTGGCCTTGAGCACTGCAGGGATGGGGCAGCCACAGCTTCTCTGGGCACCCTGTGCCAGCGCCTCAGCACCCTCACAGGGAAGAGCTTCTGCCCAAGAGCTCATCTCAGTCTCATCTATGCTTTGTGAAAGTGAGAAGCCAGAGAAAAACTCCTTTTAAGAGTTCCCCTTGGTGGACCTTTGTGATGTTCCACACAAGAGTCCCTTCCAGAGCCACCTGAATGCTAGAGATCTTTACTGGAAAACAAACATTCACTGGGTCAGCAGAGGAAATGTTTACAGACCCTGCTCCTTAGCCACACATCACACATGCCATGAATCAGCAGGGGTGTTGCTCTTCCACTGGGCATTAATACAACACGCTCACCCGGGCATAATACTGAGTGCTGAACTTCGTTTTCCATCCCTTCAGGATTCCTGTGTGTCAGGAATTGGATTTCTGCCACGTAAACCAGCATGACAGAACCACAGTTGCTGAATTATTAAAGAAGGATGTTCAAAATCAGTCATAACCTGGGTGGGACAGGGATCTCTAATCCACCTTACAAACTCCATGACAGTTTGCATAGGTCCCTTGCAGAACCAGGACTTCACCCAGTCAGACTTTGCTTTTGTGGAAGCATTAAAAACCCTTTTTCTTTCTGTCTTGGCCTCTATTGTTTGGATTTAACTCTTAGGGCAACTCTTGCTTAGCTGATCTGTAGATGCCGTAGAGCTCCAGTGGCCACCACGGTGGGTCTGAAGTTCTGCCAAGAACAGGCAGCCACTGAACAAGCAATGATCTCCCCAAAAAGGACAAAACAGAGGAAGAAGTTTTTGGTCCTCTCAGTGAGATGATGGGATGGAGGCAATAGGAGGACCTATAAGTACAGATCTTTCTGTTGTTCAGTCTACAGTGTGGATGCATTAAAAGGCTTCATCAGTTCTGACACCTATGACACCTCAGTGAGAGCCCTGTAGTCACTTCTAGGGCCATGAAGACAAGTCTGTCTCCAGCAAGTATCTGCTCAATACCCAGAATATCCCTTAGCTTCACAGTGTTGTTCATTTCTGCACATCTCTCACGAACCTCCAGACCTACTGTGTCCTGCAGAGAGACCTGATTGCACCCTTAGCTCTGATATAGGAAAGACGGACTCAAATGTATGTTCTTCTGGACAGCTGCAAGGGGAGCTAGGCTGAGGAACTCACAGATCCTGTCACGAAATGTAAGCTTAAAAAGGAATAGATTTCCCAAAACAGAGAACTTAGCCAACACTACCAACCAAAACAAAGCCAGCTGTCAGTGGAGGCTGAGCGGTGGCCTGCCCTGTGAGGCCATGCTGGGTGAGAAGACAGGTACTTTCCACCTCATCATGCCTGCCAAGATGTAGAAATCAAAGCGAAAGCTCAACTTCAGTTGCTAGTTCCAGCTTTGGATTTTGTGAGGGACAGCTGGGCAGGGAATGTATCCAAACTACCCCATTTTCACCTCGTCTCCCCTCTTCCCAGAACTGGATGTTCTCAGCTCAGCTCAACAGGAACATGAATGTTAACTGACTCGTCTTGAAGGGAAAGATTTCACTGCAGGTAAGCATGCTGCCTCCTCCTTCAGATAATGCTAACCAGATGGCCAACTGTCTGTAGACTGCTGCTAAAAAACACAGGCTGAAATAATCAGAGAATCCCTAGGACAGACACAGAAAGCTGATCAGAACTGGAAACATGCCCTAAAAAAGCCCAACTAGAGAGGAACTTGGAGCTGATGCAATGAAGCAGGTGGATTGGCAATGGCAGAAGGATGTTTTGCACTAAGATGAAACCTGTGCTATGTTAACAACTGGAGCTTGGCTCTTCCAGAGACCATTTCTACATATGCAAACCAAGCACACATGAAAAATGCATCTTCAAAGAGGTGGCTGGCAAAGGGTGGTCTATCCCAGTGGGTTGGCATCAGTATGCACTGGAAAAGAGCAATTGGACACACCTTCTCTTGGTATTAGAGAAAATTTTGCTGATGAGATACGGCAAAAAAGTTTCAAGTAGTAAGAAGTTATTAATACTACAAGGTTCAGTTTGGGTTCAAATCTCCATCCTCACCCTGTCAAGGTAAAGAGGATCCAACCTTTGGATGCAGAGGGAAACTACAAAGATCTGGCTCATGCTTCTACATAGCAAGGACAGCAGAGTCTGTTTGATTCAGCTGTTGTATTAACAACTGTCTATGGCAGAATCAGATAGTGCAAGGTGTTTCCAGGAGCCCAAAGCAGACATGGATTGATTTCACCTCTGAATGAGACCTGATACAAGAGAGATGGGTCTTGGTGCTCCCCAGTTTAAGATTAATCCCAGTCGGAAATCAGCTTTGGATTTATGACATGTAACAGCTACCTCCTCCTATCCACCAACATGCATTTTAGCATCTACTACAGCAGCTCCCCATGGTCTTTGCTTATCCGTAAGCATTTCAAAAATATCTTTTTTGTGTTTTCATTTTTACCCTCACTCTCAGTGAGTCCCAGAGTGTGCCGCTGCTCAAAGCAGTGAAGAAATACTCAAATACAGGTACCTGAGCTGCCTGTAGAAATGTTAAGCAAAGTAACTTTCAGGAAGACAAGAAGACCGTAGCACAGGCAGGGGATTGGAGCTATATGATCTATAAAGTCACTTCCAAGCCAAACCATTCTGTGATTCTATGATCTTGGCCTTTGTGGAAAAAAAGTATTCACTGTTATTGCTCTGAACTTCCAAATCTCAATTCCCATGAAGTTTCCCCATTAAGGGACAGTCCTGATCTAGATGACCTTGTTTGTTTGTTCTATCCACTGTTACAATTTCAATTATTTTATTCTTCTCCTTCTTAAAATTAGCATGTGAGGATACTAAGTGTCATAGCATCATAGAGGAGCTTTCCAGGCCCATGATAATTTCTGTTTCTATTCTTTGAGCCTCCTTTTTTCCTTTTTCTTTGCCTGAGGCAGGCTGAGCAGCACAGTACACAGTATACAACTTTACAGCCTCCCAAGAACTTCTCCTGCCCTCTAACACCTTACCCCTGTGCAGTGCTTTTTGGGGGAGCAGCTAATTCAGAGCACTGCAGGCTTAATGAGCAGTGAATATTTTTCTCCTCGACGTGCATTAATTCAATATTTATCAATGCTGAACAAACTTCCTTAGCAATCTTGCAGTCCTTTTCCCTCCTATGCTTAAATCTCTCTGAATTCCCTTTCACCTGTCCCAAATACGTCCAATTTCTTTGTGTCACCCTCAAATTTTATTCTTTGTTCCCTACACCCAGCATCTTTACTAAAAAAGCATAAACAAAAGAGCATCCAGGCAACAACAAAACCTGGAGAGACCCTCATAAATCATGGTGTGCATGGGTCTTTAATCACTGCTTTTTCTAATGTTGTCCAAACAACATAATAAGGACTAGGACTGCAAATAATGCTTCTCCTCCACAGCAAGTGTCCTCAGTCAGGACAGCTGCTCCCTGATTGACCTTGCTCTTTGCTATTCTTTTTTCTTGCTGCCACACCTCAAAACACCTCAAATTCATCCACCTCTGTGTCTGTCACTGCGAAGAGAAGGCCTGTTCTTCCCAGTTCCCCACCATCTCCACTTGCCCTGCAGAAACCAGATGGGAGGAGTATCAGTCCATGCGCAGAACCATGTACAACACAGCCCTGAGTGGCAAAGGCATGATGTCCATCATGGAGCTGCCCATGCTGGCCACTACATACCTGCCTTTGATCTCCAACTCCAAAGCAATAACTAACACAAAAGCAGCAGGCTTCAGGCTAAATAACATCAGTGCTGATGGCTGGAGTGGAAAGGGAGCAGATTCTGCTCCTTCTACCAGCACCCTGGTGTCTATCAGCTGCCTACTGCTGGTTACAGGACATCTCGTTCCATAATGAGAAATGCCTACTACAAGAATGCTAAGTGAGAAGTACAATGCTGGCAGTTTCTCTAGATGTTGAAGAATTGCAGCAATACACTTCTCACTCCTTTGTGCGGCCATTTGGAGACCAAACAATTTCCGTGGTGTAAACTGAAGGTTCCTAATGGGATTCTGCAGAGCTGTGAGACAAATCTAACAGTCACACAGAGCATTAAGGAATGTTTTCCAGACAGCAGAGCTGAAGTAAAACACTCGGACATATAATATTACCAACTGGCTTGCTGCCATGCATCAGATGCAGAAACATTTTTCTCTTCCTTGTGACAAGCTGCATCTGTAGCAATCATTATAATTTCTCTTGACATTGCATCCCACACCTCTTCACGGAGGCAGGACTCAAGTAGCATTCTTCATTTAAATGGTAACTTCAATTTTTCTGGGCGATAGGGATGTGAAGTGCATCAGCCTGGACCACTGAGGCAGAAGGGAGGACTGCTGGAGCTGTGGGTGTGCTTCATAGGTTTAACGCTCTTGGCCTTGGGGTGGGGTCTGAATTTGGCATTGGCCTTACCCAGAATCACACCCACCCCATTGGGACAATGTAGGCAGAGATTTGGGGTGTTTGCTGAAGAGCTGGAAATCAGACTCAAGATTCATGCTTGTGTTCCCCCTCAAGCTCCACCACCCTTCACACTTAACAGCGACCCCCACTGAGTCCACAAGCAGGAGAAAACACCTACAAAAAGGCTAAGATTACCATTAGTATTTACCAGCTGAGGAAATCTTACCTGCCAATTAGAACCTCCCCCAGCCTTGAGTGGCTGCTGTAGCTCTTCGATCTCTTTGTTGCATAACAAAGCCTGTTACAACCTATTACTTTTATTGTAAGCATGTTCCGTTATTTGCCTCTAAAAACATCTCCCCGTTAAATCATAAGAGAAGACTTACTCAATGTGCACACACCTACAGCAGCGAACAGTCATCGTAACACACAGCTGAAACAAAAGCCATGGAAATTTCCATCTTTTTGTGCTGTCCTGCCCTGGGTATGTGCTGGTGACTCTGCTCCAACACCAGCCAGGGCCACTGGGATATGGAACTTCTGGAAAAGTTCTGCTCAGAAACAAGCCTCAAAGTTGCACAGACCCTCCCTGTCAGCAAGGAAAATCTGGGGGGATGAGTGATGCTGGTACAGGTTAATGCAACCTGGTAACATGCAAAGAAGAGGCAAATGACAGCTAAGAGATAAATACGATTGATCTAAGGGATAAGGGCAATTAAAGATGGGCTGCAACATTGATCAAAACATGCAAGATGGATGCAAAGAGTTGCAAGACATGCTACTTTGGTGGGATAATTGGCAGCACACAGGTTTTCCTGCATTGAACTGGCAAAACCTATTCTGTTTGCAGGAGCCTGATGCACTCCAAAGAAGACCTCATGTTGTATTATGATATGGGGTGTTAAACACATGAGGGAGCACAAAGACTTGGTGGTGAGGCAGAGGTTCCATGTGGCACAGATCCACCACATCTGCTCGTTATTCCCACAGAAACAAGCACACATAGCAAAGAAGGGAGCGTGCCATGAGACAGAGAGGATATCAAACGTGAAAGCCCCCAGTGGGAAGGAGGGAGCTCCGTCTTTTTGGCAAAAGCACCTTCCCTTCCCTGCATTAGACTGTTACTGTCAGTCCAGACAGGTGGCAATGAAAGCTCAGCTTTGTTTTGCATCCCCACAGTGACAGAAGTGACAGGCAGTGAGCAGGAGTGGGATGCAGGAGAAGGCACAGACACGTGCCTGAGGGATTATTGCTGGGTGGAAATTACTGTTTCCTTGTGTGTGACCCAAACATAACAGGAGTCCTCAGATAACCTGTACCACTGACTCAAGTGCACAAATTAAGGCACAAAGACAACATTTCGGGGAGGGTGGAAGTAGATTTTTGTTGCTGCATCAGGGCTGAGCACATTCAGTAAGAGGGGAAGGAAGAAGTAAGACACTGCAGGTCTCACATGAACTTTTTCCGTGCTCAAACAAACATACAGCCCATGTTGCTGGTGAAGCGCAGATCTTTGTTAGCAGGGAGCCCCTGGAGACATATTAGTGCTAACTTTATTTACTACTCCCAAAGAAGCTGGATCCAAAAAGGACCTAGAACTGTTGTGCCAAAGATGAGCAACCTGTAAGCAAAGACGGTCCGACATGGTTTATCCCCAGAGCCACACCCCAGACTCCAAAGAAACTCTCTTCCAAATCTCTGCTTCATTTTTCAAAGCCTGCTCTCATTTGCAGGATATTTTTTGATGTGGGCAAAAATGAGCCTCACCCAGAAAAATTTGTGGGATTGTTGGCTAAGGAGGGGAAAATACATCAACATTCACAAGTGCAAACCTAAACCTAAAAGGTTAAACCTAGGCTAAATGGCATCCATCTGCATGTCTGTATACTAGAGACGAACACATTTTAAGATCAGAATGAGTTATTAAAGAAGATCCAGCTCATACCTTGAACATATTTACTCCAGCTATTCGATACTGTTCTGGAAACCTCCTTCATGCCAGATTCATCTTATCTGCTTCTGTAACCCACAGATTTTACTTCCCACTATATTTTTAATTTATATGATATTTTATTTATACCACTGTCTTTTATGAAACACCAAATTTCAAAACTGACATAAGCATTACACACATAAAGTAGACTTCTTACTATCAACATGGCAGAGCAGACAAAAAATGACAGGAATAAATCTTAGGTTTTCTGCCGGCGAGACGTTCTGCAAAGTAAGTGACATTTCTCAGCAATACAAATTGTACATTAAAAGATAATTTTCAGAACATGATACCAGCTACGGAGTGCAGCACCATTATGTACAGTAATATCAGAGCCGTGCTTTAGCAAATGCTGCTTTTATGTTGTGTTGGTTTGGCATCAAGATTGCATCAGGTCTTGTGAGCAGACTTCGGAGTGATTAAGTTTGCTGAGCACAAAAGCCAGTTATTTGGCAACCTGTCAACACGGTGTAATTGATATTTTAATTACACTACTAATACATACATGCTGTTCACAATGAGCCTCCTCAGCAGTGGTACACACACCATGTATTTATGGGGCTGATTCTTGTTCCAAAGAAGTTTGCTTTAATGCAGACTTAAATGCAATTGGTGATGTTTGAAATTGCTGCAAGCAAGAGGGACGGGCTCACTTGACATATGTTCTGGGAATAACACATGCACCCTCCCTGCAGCTACAGCTTGGTTATTTTATAGCTGATAAGGTGACTGTTTAACCACTGTGACTGCTGCGGAGGCACCAGCTTATCTGAAAGATAGCGACCAACTCAAGGAGAGGAAAGATTAGGAGGATGGATTTCTATGGAATAGTTAAAAGGTGCAGCAAAACTGGATCTCCACGTGGCACAGAGATGCTGCTTCATAGAAAGAAGCAGTTACACCACCTCATGATAGGACATACTTTCAGGCCATGAACTGAGTAGGGGGAGATAAAGACCCGGTTTGCAGCACAATACCAAAAGAGACATAGGCAAGGGAGATACTTCTACAGCCAGACCTACACACATACAATCAGCTCCTGCAGCGCAAGACCCTTCCAGCATGGTACGATGTGGTGCCATAAGTAAGTGCACATTTTAATCATAGACTCATGGAATAGTTTGGGTTGGAAGCAGCCTTAAAGCTCATCCAGTTCCAGCCCCCTGTCATGGTGTTGGCAAAACCTGTGGCTGACCCATCCCTGGCAGTGTTCAAGGCCAGGTTGGACACAGGGGCTTGGAGCAAGCTGCTCCAGTGGAAGGTGCCCCTGCCCGTGGCAGGGGTTTCCAACCCAAACCAGTCTAGGATTCCATGATTCTATGATGACCTGAGTGTGACTCCCACCACTCTGATTCTCTCCTGGCAGCACCTGGTAAGGATCACGTGGAAGCTATGGCATTGGCTACATGAAAAGAGGGGCTGCTGCTCTGTGGGGAGCTCAATCTGATGTCCGGGATGAGCAGGAAGCACAGGTAAGACCTCTCCCACAGAAGACAACCTGTATTTCCACAGTGACCTGCACTTCTGCCTGCAGGCACCAGCTCTCCATCTGCACATCCAGTGCCTGCAGTTGCTGTGAGAACATGGGCAGGAGCAGCAGTGCTCCTGCTCTCCCTGAACAGAGAGCTCAGCCACGACAACTGAAACTTCAGAAAGCAACCCTCCATGCACACCCCTTCCTCTGAGAAAGCGTGTTCTTAAATGCATACACGAACAATTAACTCTTTGGTTGTGAATCTTGTCTCCCAAGTTCCAAGCTGGAGGGAAGTTTTGTGACCAAGTGATAAAGCTCAGGGGCAGGTGTGGAGGGAAGGGGCTTTCACATGAAAATGCCAACAGATCCTTAAAGCCAGAAGCATGTGTGGGTGCTGCTAAATTAAGCTCACAAGTAGGTAGGGCAAATGCCTTAAACGAGTTTGTGAAGGTAAAATAACGTTCATTAAAAATAGAAAAACAACTGAAAAAATATCCTTTGTATTCAACTTCACACTCGTACATCATAATGTTCCAGTAAAAGCCCATTTTCCCTTGAGATAATAAAAGAATTGAATTTTTCCTTATCGGTCATCTATTTTTCTAGCTAAAGCTATTACTCCCTCTCTGCGGTTGCTAGGCAACAAGAAATATTAATAGCAGCTTTTATTAGCTTAGCTTTAGCAGTGGAGTACCAGAATGAGAAAATGGAAAACATAAATGTGTTACATAAATCTTTCAACCTTTCAGGGTTTGTGTTAGTCTCTGTTTTCATAATGATTTATTGAAGTGATGGTTCATTTATGAGAAAAAGGAGTGTGAAATAAGAAAACGGAACATTACCCTGAAGGACTGTTTGAAAATAAATAATTATAGGAGGTGAAGAAAAGCTGTTTAAAACCATTTTTCTGAGTTTTATAAAATTTAAAAAGACATATTTCTTTCATTTATTGCCTCTGAGAAAAACACTAGCATGGAATTGCAAACAGGGCTCTGTTTAATATGAAGAACCCTTCATGTATGGTTGTATTATTACTATTTTCCACCAAGGGCTCGTGTTCAGGAGTTTAGTTTTTAAATACTGAACCATTAATAAGCAGAAAGCCAAATTAGTCAAAATCTAAAGCACAAAACACAAGATTGTCAGTGCAAACTCATTCAGGACTGACTGAAACAGGGAGGATGTGCTAAGTTTTGTTACTGGTGCTGTGCTGCCAGCCTGAGGCTTGATGGAGCCAACCAAGCATTGGCCGACCACTGCTTTTGCTTGTGTGTTTATTTATTAAGACTCTTCGATGAGCATGAACTTTCTCTAAAGGGCACTGCTGCACAGGGATATGGGTTATTTTAAATAACTTAGAATCATAGAATGCTTTGGACAGAGAGGGACATTAAAGTTCCTCCAGTTCCAACCCCTGCCATGGGCAGGGACGCCTTTCACTGGAGCAGCTTGCTCCAAGCCCTGTCCAACACTGCCAGGGATGGGGCAGCCACAGCTTCTCTGGGCACCCTGTGCCAGCGCCTCAGCACCCTCACAGGG
>JAOEHX010013571.1:0-10084 GCA_025448015.1 Bolborhynchus lineola
CTGGCAGAGCATGAGGCTCAGAAAGTCCTTGGTCAGAGTAAACATTACTGAGCAGCAACTGAAAACATCGGTGTTATTAGTGCTGTTCCCAGGCTGAAAGTCAAAAACACAGCACTGCACCAGGTACTAAGAAGGAGAAAAACTGTCTGCAACTGCTGAACCCAGGACACCTTCATTTCAGGAGCTCCTGGTTTCTCATTTCTGTTCCTGTGTAGGCTATGACATCCTAACCTACCTGGTGTTTCAGCTGATTTCTACTTGGGTTCAGGCCGCCTGGACCTAGGCACAAGAAGGTACAGAAGAAAAGGTGATGGGACATTAGTACTGCTTGTCTTGTTCTTCTGGAGTAGCAGGACTTCTCAAGCCAGTGCCAGCATCAGTCACATGTTGGGTCTTGGTACTACCGAGTGCTGAGCATGCCAGCTCAGATGGGTAGTTTAATTAGGCAAAGTGTTATGTGGTAACCTTAACACTGAATATTAACATTTCACTGGTGACATGCACACTAGCATGGAGAAACTGATGTATGAGCATGCTAAAGGATCTGCTGTTAAACTCCAGGCCAGAAAGTGGTTTGTGCATTTTCTTCCGTGACCAAAAGCCCTGAGGTACCAAGAAATAAAACTACCTTTTGAGAGTTTGGGCCACTGTTCCTAGGGCTAAAGTCAAGGAAGACTGAGGAATGTGAACTGCAGTGGAAATGAACCTGCCTAACACTGTGCTATCTAGCATGCAGAGCTGCTGAGGGAACAGACTAAGTTGGTAAGATCTGATCTGGGTGTGAAAATGAGGATTTACACTGACAATCTGGAATAGCAGGTGTTACAGGAGACACCCTGGGCTTTTAGACCTGGTTTATATGCCCACATGCCTGCACAGGGCCTTATTACATGAACCTTTTTTGTGAAGAGATGGCAACCCAGGTGGTGTTTCTTTGTTAAAAACCACATAATTGAGCTATAGTCTCTTTCTTCTGTTCTGGAAACATTTTGTCGCTCTAATCCAGGTACTCCAGGCATAGTTTTCATCCCTGAGCTGGTGCTTCCCCGATATTTTTGTGTGCATGGTGTTTACATAGATTTTGATGATTCCAAATCTAACAGTTTTTCTCATTAATTACTTTCAAATTTACTACTTCAGATGTAGATGTATCAAGGCAATAACCAGGGCAATCCTGTAGCTCAGGCTTTAGGGTTTAGAGTGATCACTGAAAAGATCAAGAAGGAACTGGCTCTCCAAGCACCATGATGCAAAACGACGGATGTGGATTTGTGAAGGAGGAGCTTCCCTCCCTTGTGAAGCATCGGCTATTAGCCCCTCACTGAGGCTGTGCATCAGCCTGCCTACACCCACTGATGAACTGATCCTCTGTGTCAAATCCTTATGTAAATGTAATAGCCTAATCCCCTTGTCCTAATAGGAATTTCAGACCTTAATCCTCTCTATGTTCAGGGGCAAAGACATTCCTACTAGGCAATTTGATGAAGGCACCCCATTTTGAGATAAATCACTGTGGGTAAGTTTGTGGTAATAGCGAAACTGTAGTCTCTGATTGAAGACTGAAGTATGTCACTAAAAAAGAGAGGGGATTATGTTCCTAAATTGTCAGTGGATTTCAGAGGATTTGCCACACCAAATGAGACCATTAGCTTACCAAGTCCTTTATTTTGCCCCTGGCTGGCTCTTTTTGCTTTAGCTGGAAATGCTCCCTGGGTGATACAGTTGAGTCTATAGGAGTGGGAGGAATAGGATTCCCTCCTGATCCCTGCAGCAACCCAGGTTATGCCTTGCAGCTTGTCATCTCTCCTTGTGTGCTGAGCTTCCACTGCTTGAGCTGGAAGAAGTCACCCAGTGTGTGTGGTGGTGTTCTGAATAAATCTGTAATTTACATTATCACATAACATCAAAGGAGTAAAAAGGCTGAAGTGTAAAAAGGCACATGGGGAGGCCTGGGCAGTGCCTTGAACTCATCCTCTTCTATATAGGTATGTATTAATCTCTTAGTTGTGGATACTTATTTCTTACTCAGCTGCAGAGCCTCATCCAGAGCTCACTGAAGTCTATAGAAGACTTCCACAGGCCATGACCTCAATCTAATGATCTAATGTATTCAGTGCCTTCAAGGACAAAGGAGAATTGCCACCTCTGAAAAGAAGGATGCACCAGTGTGTTTCACATCACAGCTGAGAAGTAATTGCATTACACACAGAGGCTCCTTCTCTCAGACTTGGGAGGACCACATTTGTATCTCTTGTGCTGCTGGTTATGCAGATAATTGTGAGTGCAAATCATGCAACTGGATGTGCTGTTGTTAAGCACCATTCCCCCAGTCTGTTCGTGCACACACACAGGCAGAGTGGATCTTAATCAGCTGCGGATTAACCACTAACACAAAACACAATGTGTGCACAGCTTTACAAGCAGCAATGGTTAGCTGGCCATTTGGAAGAAATCTGTGTACATGTGTCCTGTTATTTCTACTGCCAAAGCTTTTCCAATCCAGCCTTTTGTTTTAGTTTATTTCTCACTACAGAAGCTTGTTGCTCTGTGCCCTGCTCTCTTGTTGCAGCTCCAGTCCCTCTTGGCTGCTCTTTGTTTGCCCTGTTGTTACTGGATGCTTCAGTTTGAACTCTCTTCTCACTCATGCACGAATGAGGCTCTTCAACACTCAGGCCTTTATATCTATTCTCTGTAGAGCCTATTCTACTGGAGCAACCCTTTGAGCATTTGCATCCAAAGTGCCAGCGCAGTGAGTCAAATCTGCTGCTACACAAGAGAGTCTACACAAACCAAACCTTGATTTCTTTTTTCCCAAGGCCAGATGGCTGTGGAAAGTTTTGTTCTTTGTAACTCTAAATACTTGTGTTGTTTTCCATCAAATTTGCCTGTAGCTCACGTAAGCGTTTGTGGCTTTCCCTTAGGAATGATATCACTGTCCCAGCTCCTGTGGAGCAAGGGCTGGAAAATCTACTTTATGACAAACTATAATTTAAGAGTCAGCAATGTCTGATCTAGCAAGAAATGCAGTTTTGGAGGGGAAACTCTTACCCAGTTATTTAAACGCTTCTGTCATATAGAATAAACCCATCTGTAACAGAAAGGTCACTACGTGCCCAAGAGCTACTCTGAAACCATTTTTTTACTCATCTCCAGCATGGATTTAGTGACCTGTGTGCTTTCAGCCCCATGGAAGGGCTCTTCTCTCATGCAGATGTCCCCCCCTGGCTGGGTTCAGGTTTTGACACTGAGGAACCCCTGAGAAACGAAGTGGCAGCCGGGAAGTAGTCAAGTCTGTGTGTGCATCCCCTGCAGATGCAGCCTTTCCTGGGGTTCCCTAATGGTTTTGATAATTGCAGGTTATTTTAGCAGCCTGAATAAAGCAATTCTGATATTTCCTGGGTTTGATGCCCTGTGTCAGCATTTTCATGTACTGAAGGTGCTTAAGCAGATTGTGTTTATCTCCACACTCACCATTTTGTATCTTTACTACAGACCTAAGCCAAGAGTTTGAAACAATTTACTACAAAGATTGTAAGGAAGGAAAAAATATCTCACTGCAGTTCAGACAGAAATGACACAACCCAGAGGCTTCTTCCAGCCTCACTGGATCGAGTCGTGAGCAGAGCTTTGTGTCCAACCCACCTTGTCAGCCAGCACAAGGAGGGAGTGGAGCAACACTCATTCTCTCCCTGGCTTTCCAGTTCTGAAGCCTCACTTAGCAATGTTGTTCCGTGGGGCTCTGTGCTGTCAAATGGAAGTTACACCAGTAGTAAATGCTGATTAATATAAAGGCGATTGCAGGTAATACATGACTGCTCATGTTTATTGGTGTACTAGCACAGACCACTTGCAGCAGCTGTTCAGAATTGCTTTGCATTGCTTCTCTGGACAGAAATGTGGAAAATGAACACAATAAATATAAAAGCCTCAAGGTTTTTATTGTTTCCATCAGGCTGTGCTGCACTAGTGACAGTAAAGAGCTGGGGTAGTGAGCCAGATTCTCAGCATAGCCCCATTGCTGTCAGTACAAAGCAGTTCAAGGCCCCATCTTCACTGGACCCGACAGCAGGTCCCAGGGGTGCTGAGCCCAAGGAAGGTGCCATGCCTCTGGGATCACTGGGACAGCAGATACTCAAACAGCCACTGCTGCAGCATTTTGTGGGGCCCAGAGCACATCTCTTCTGTGCTGTTGGACGGTGTGGAATGGGTCTTTACCTTGCCCTCACCATACCTTCATCTCCTTCAGTTGCCTCCTGCTGGCCCTGTCACCCATTCCCCTGGTCTTTGCACATCAGTAATGCTGATGTCAGGTTACACTGGCTCCAACTGGTGTCAGTTGAGCACCATGCCCCAATATTTGAACTCCTTCCTGAGAAAGCTATTTCTGTGCTGCCAGCAGGGCTAGACTTAAAGTGAGACATGGGAGGCTGTCTTCAGCTACCATCAGTTACCAGTTAAGTGGATTTACAACAACTAGGCATGATACTCCAGGTTTTTATCCCCTTTCCTCTTTTTAACTGAATAGCTGGGAGGAAGATGCTGAACTGTCAGTGGAGAGCTGTAAAAGAATTACATGTGGGTAGCACCCATGTAATTCTCTCTGAGCTGGCACAATGGTAGAGATGCTATTTCTGACAGCACTCAAAACAAACATGTTCTCAAAGCACAGTGTATGCAGGTCTTGAACTTAGAGCAATCCATTCTTGCAGGTTGCTAGTTGCCTGTCTCATTTTGGGCTATGCTTGCAAGAAACCTGCTAGGAAAATTGTTCCATCTTGACAATAGAATATTCCCAAAGCAGGATTTTGAGATGCTGTAAATGGGAAAGTCTGGGGTGTTATTTGCAGAGCAAGAACTGATGGAAGTCTGGAAAGCTGTGTTAAAAACAGTGCAGATTTATTGATTTGCACTAGCTGATAATCTGTCCCTAAACCTGCTTTTAAAGCCAAAGTAATGTAGTTCATATTTCTTGTCCCTGTCCTTCCTAACAGTGTTACTTCTGTTCCTTGCTTAAGTGCTGACAGCTTAAAAATGTATTTGGAAAGGGTGTTCAGAGGATTTTGAACATGATCGTGTTAATAGGAGCACTGTTCTACCAGTCTCAGTGATTACGCAGTTTCCTCCCAGGGCAAATTTGCCATTTTAGCCATTTAAGCACCAGACGCCCACCTTGTGAAACAATCTTTGCTATTTTCTCCCTGCTAAATTACACCCAGCATCCGAGGCAGCTCCAGGCAGAGATTTGGTGTTTGTCCTCTCCATTGCTGCAGAGGAGGGAGGGGGAAAAATGCAGAAGAAAAACCTCTCCTGATTTATCCAACAGGTCAGAATAATTCCTAAGCAACTGCATCACTGTAGCAGAGAGCCCTCAGTAGAAGGGACCAGCGCAGTACTGACCTGCAGCACCTCCTGCCCAGCGGCAATGAGGTAACCGAGCTCCCAGCAAATCCTTTGTTTAAGGAACTGCTTGAGCTCGGTGGGAAGCTGAGCCGCCTGGGCTGTGGCAGATGAGCTGCCTTTAGCAGGAGAGGAAGGAGCTCCAAGAAATGACTTCTCCTCTTTGCCTTAGAAGGGAAATTTTCCTCAGAGGTGCTTTCCTATTTACCTGGTGTGCATTCTGCTGGTGCTGTTTGCACATGTCAGAGATGGGCTGTTAGCCTGCCAAGCTCCTACTGTTCAACATGTTCCCTAGCCCAGGATACAGCCCCTTTTCCTCTGCTCCATCAGCAGGGTGTAAGAGAAGTAGGTTTAAAGATTCTACTTTGGCTCAGTAATTTACAGGGTGTTTACAGAGATGTGGTAAACAGGCAGAGTGGACCACTGAGGCAGTGCCATGGTGTCCAAATCTCTGGTAAGCAGAACTGGGCTTTCTCAGCCTGGCCATTTGCCTGTTTATGCTTGAGAAGACAAACAGACTTCAGATTCCAGGTTTCCTCCGTTCCTATGGAGGTAATGTACAGACTTTTACTTACGGAGACAACATCTGCTTCAGGTTGCACTTGGCTTGTCCTCTGTGCAGAGGCCGTTAGCAAGCACTTGTCATCAGTGTTGGAGCAAGTGACAAGCAACTGAACCTGGTCAGAGGAGGGGGAGGTTGAAATCCACTTACTGTGCTGAAAGGAAAATAGGAAAATGGTTGGCTGGAGAGGATGAGGGAGTGATATTGAACTTCCCAATGAATATGCATGCACCTAAAGGCTCAGCATGCTTACCTCAGAGCTGGCTGTCACCTGTAACACGAAGTGCTGCAAATTGAGGGCTTAGCCCCAAACTGATTATTTGTAAACTGGACACACTTGTAATCTAGCAAGAGATTTAATCCTGTTAATGAAGGTGCTTGTTTATTGCTCAGCTGGCCAGAAAGACCCTGATTTTCTGTCTTGCTTTGCACTCTGTGCTCAATTTAAATTGGTGTAAATGAGTGAACAAAGCCTGGGGCTGCGGGAAATGTGATCTAAGAGCAGCTCTGGTGTTGTGGGCTCCCCAGAGCCACAGCAAATCTGCAGTGAAGTCAACATAGGACTCTTGCTTTACCATGGCAGCACTGCTTTGGAGACAGCTTTGGTTTGTACAGGCCATTGCCAAGATGCTTCATCAATTCATATTAGTGTGGTTGGCGGATAGGTGATGAACAGCTTCCACTTGTGGCTTTGGAGGGAGACTGGTAAAGAAGGAGACATTTTCATATACCCCAGTGGGCAGAGAAGTCAGTCCATTAGAAGTAAAACAGACATCAGTACAGATAAAGGAAAGGCTGCCTGGGGGCACCTTGGTTCCTTCTTGCATATTTGAGATATCTTTTTTAGTAAGTAGCTGTGCTTAGAGTAAACTCTAACAGGATCTAGTCCTTGAACACTAGTAATTCAGTTATAGAAGACAGCCAGTATTTGCCTTGTGAAGAGATGTTATAACAACTCCTCTTGCTTTCTATCCCTCTTTCTCCCCTCTAGTAAGAAAGATGGATATTTAAATATGTGAGTTACCAGTGCATGATGTTTGGACAGTGATTTTTTGGTATCTGCCCAGAAGAAAGTAAGGGGGGGATATACTAATTCAGTGCAAATTAGTCTTATTTATTTGCCTGATGTAATGGGATAAAAAGAAGGCAGTGGAATAGGAGCCAAGTCGTTTTCCTGTAGTCTGCAGGAGGGAAGTTTAGTGCATCTGGAAGGCAGCAGTGCGGAGAAGGGGTATTGGTAATCAAACTGGCATATGCAAAAGAAGTGTTATGGCAAATCTGCGTCAAAATAAGGGTGGTGTCAAATTGGGCTCAAGTTCAGTAATCACAGGTGCCAAATGGATGAATTTCAGTTCAAAGTTTAGAATTGTTGTGATTACTGTGGTTATTTTGGGTTCCATTTTCAGGCTGTCCCAGCAGGCGGCATGAAAGATTAAAAACATTAATGTAAAGACACTGACAGAGGAAGACAGAGTCTCTACTGCAGGAATGTAGAGTGGGAAGACCGGGAAATGCTGATGAAAGGAAGAAGTACTTGTGATTCAGTCCGATATAGGACACTCTTTAAGTTTTCCAGCCCTCAAAAGCTGGGTGGTAAATTGCGTAAATGGATTTACATCTCAACAGAATAGGATTACTTTGGCTAATCATACCTTTGAATATGGGGGGAAAAAGAGCACCTTCCAAAACAAGCAGTCACTCAAGCATAAGAATACTTCGGGCACCTCATGCTTGGTTAAGTTTTTCAAGGGTGACTGAAAATCCAGGGAAATTAAATACATTTGGAGAATAGCATCAAAGAGATCTTGGTGTTGGATGCAGGTTGATGGATGCATCCTCAGGAGGCAGGTTCCCAGTGCAGCTCAGATATGTTACAAACAAAGCATGTGTTATTGTCCTTATTTAGGGATAAGAAATAGTCATACTGATCCTCAAAGTGGCCAAAGTGCCCTCTGCACATTGATCTGTCTTTGCCTTCCAGCCTCAGCCTGCTTGGCTTATCAAGGTCACCCAGCAGGTATGGCAGCTATAAAGTGACTTCAGCATTCCCCTTTTCCCCCCTCCCTGCCTGAGTGATCTTTTCCCACACCTTCCTCACTTCTCCCACAGATGCAGCCTTGTTCCCCACAGTACTTCAAAGGTTTATTTCTATTTTTACATGTCAATTAAGCTAAACTCCCAACAGCATTGTGCTTAACTGCTACACTATGCGCGCTCCATACCTGTGCAAAATTGCCCTTCCTGGACAAAGGATGTGGGCAAACTCCATTTATCAAAAGAAGGACTTTGGGGAGAGTGTAATTAATTTTCACTAATCCCTGGAGAACTGCAAGGTGGAAATGGGTCTGTAGGTGTGAACAGCTGAAATTACTTCCTTTCTTTCAGAGCCCCAAAATGAACAAAGAATTCCTTGTGGGAGTCATGTGCATGGAAGGTAATACAAGATGAAAGAAGAGGCAGCAAATAGGCTGATGACCTAAGGCTTGGGGTCATTACTTGCCCCAAGCATAGCTAGGTAGGAGAGCCTCTTTCCTACATCATTAGTCCATCACAGGGAACACAACAACTTGAAAGAGCAGGAGAAAGAAGGGAATTAGCTCAAATGGAGTGAATAGTGCTTTTTCAGCATCCTTTGCAAACATTGAAGCTTAGTATTTATTATAAAGAATGCATTTCTAGCTTTTTTGCTGATTAGATAAATAGTTTTTCCTGTTACTGGGAGCACCTGGATGCACAGGGAATATCCTGATCCTCCTGGTCAAGTCTGCTGGCAGCAGGAGTGGTTGGATGTCTGCACTCCACTTGCCCCAGGCTGGTGCTCTCTGAGGCACTGCCTGCTCACCTGCCAAAGAGCAAGCTGGCTGAAGCCATCCAGGCAGGATTCTGGCCTGCATTAAGGTCATGGAAGGGATCTCAACCTGTTCTTGGCATGCACTTTGTTCCTTGCTTCACCCAGGAGGTTCAGCGCCTGTGATCTGCAGTCCCAAGGGACTTCTGTGGCCATCTGCTTCTGGTGAGCTGGGTCTCAGTACACTAATCCATCCCGTTGGAACCTGTGAATTTGGTCTTTGTTATCTTGTGTTCTGCTTAGGGAACATAAAGACGGAAAAAGAGAAGTGCAAGGTCATTGACTGTTATTGCACCTTTTCTTTTTGTTTATTCTCCCTCCTCCTGGGTTGTTTTAGTTTTTTTTTTCCATTCCCTGCTACATTTGGAGTGTAAATTTGGGGTATTGACTTGGATTTGCAAAACTGCAGACACTCCTCTAGGGCATGAGTTCCTAAGAGGGCTCCTTTTACCTGGAGTGCTGAGGCACCAGCTACGATCAGCCAGGTGCCCTGACTGCTTCCCAAATCTGATATCTCAGCGATGACTTGATGCTGGGGCACTTGCATTTGGAAGCTGCCTTCTCCAGTGGCCAAGTCCTGCCTGAATCACTCAGCACTGATTTAATGTCAGTAGTGCTGTTCTCTCTTGGGCTTCCTGGGCACAGTTGAGTGACCACAAAGATGGTAGCTTTTCCCCTTACATAGAAGCAGATATAGATTAGATAGATAGGTAGGTAGGTAGGTAGGTAGATAGATAGATAGATAGATAGATAGATAGATAGATAGATAGATAGATAGATAGATAATGTGTGTGTGTGTGTGCAGGTGTGTGTGGGGTTTTAATGAGTTTGTGTAAATCTTCCCTGAAGTGTGTTGGGAAGATGATGCATTTTGTACTGCTAAAAAGAAATACATATGAAATTTGTGTATTAGATTTCTCTTAGGGAAACAGGCTAAAATTTGTGTGCTAAATTTGAGTGCAAAAAGATAAATGGAATTTGATTAAACCCCCATAACTCTGCAAGTATGCTGCTTTTAATTATTCTGATACATTCATGGAGCTCTTTTAAAAATGCTTTAAATCCTAACATGAGTTATTAAATCCACTAGCGACTTCTGTAGACAGTGAAGCACTTCCTTATAGGAACTAATTTGAGAGTGTGTAGCAACTTCATGAGCTGCTTTATCATCTTGTCCTTAAAGATCTGCTGGTGAAACCATTTCGTCATTTCCCCTGTGATACCGTAAAATATGATATTGTATGTTCTTTCAAGACGTGAAATTACCTTTGTGTACA
>JAOEHX010013573.1:0-16279 GCA_025448015.1 Bolborhynchus lineola
ACAATAACAACCAAAAAAAAATTTAAAAAAAAAAAAAAATGAATTTTTATTTGTAATATTATATATGGGTAGTCTCTGTGCTTTTGTGCTTAATTTTACTTGAAACAGCACGCTGGTGCTTAATGTATACATCTGCTACTTTTAAGAAAAGAATAAGGGCTAGGTAATTTTTTACTACTTAAAAATTATATATGCTGTAATTAACAAAACACAAGCAAAAAGCTTCATGTGCTACTCACTAGAAATGATCTGTATTTTAAAATAAGTTCAAGTGAAAATACAGAGACTATCTCATTTAACTTAACTGATTTGCAAACAGTCTTCAGGCACTGTATTACATCCTACACATTAAATTGGTCTTTTAAAATATTCATAGATCTAAATTAAGTATTTGAAATAATTTCCATTTTGAGTCTCAACATGAATACTAAAATCCCAAGGCAACTCAGAACTTTAAACCATGCTTTAAATTTACTGATGACTTCTTAAAACTATGGTAACGCTTGGAATTTAAAACACAACCAAACTTGGAAATAATCTTACCTGTATTTTAGAGGAAAAACTATAAACAGATAGTAGGTTGGCTTTTAGATTAATCTTATGAGTGTCCTCTTCCAGTTACAATCACAAAGAATTTCTGCATCTGTCTTATTGCCTGCATTGAATTGAAAAAGGAAAATATTTATTGTACCTTGCATAAGTTTTAGATTAAACCTGTCAGCTGAAAATGAGAGGAATCACAACATGGCTTCATTACTTTCCAGTGAAAACAGGGAAGACGGGTGAAGCCACATGGACCAGTTGTAGTGCCAAATAGAAGTACACACAGATCATTTTTGTAAGAATGTCTACTTCAGCTATGCAGTTCCACATAATCTCACAGCCCAAGCAGATTTTTAGCTCTATACAGAACATACTAGATCAGGTTCAAAACTAGCTTTGGCAGTCACTGCATGAAAATGTTTTATATTGGGCACTCAAACACCCTGACTTTTTGCTGCAGGACAGAAGGCAGAGCACTGGCACAAAGGCAGATGCAAGTTTTGAAAAAGGTGCTGACAGTAATAAGTCAATTATTTATTTGAACCTTACCCAAATGCCACCACAATTCAAGGTGATTTTTTTGAGTGAACATCATGTCAGGAACTTCCCAGAAAAATCTACTGCATGACATTTGTTCTGTTGCTAATGCTGGAAAACTTTGTAAGCAACCCAGAGGGCGGATTTCTGACAAACTAGATGAGATTAAGGTGACAATTAATTTCCCAAAGAGATGGGATGGGCAGATTAATTTATAGACTGCAATACCTTTCATGAAGATGGATAAGAACAAGATGTGACAATTATTTATTAAACTTAGAAAATATGCATGTCCATGACTTCTGAAATTCATTTCAGATTTTTTGCAGTTTATACCATAGTTCTACAGCTATTTGTTGTGAGTGTAAAAGGTTAAAGTCAACTTCACCCTAACGAATACTTTTGCTGAGTTCTACCTACTGTTATAGAAATGATAAGAACAAGTAAAAAGATGAAGAGATATTTTTTATGAACACACCTGGGTGCTGTTCTGAGTATTGCAATGCTGAGCTCAAAAATAGTACGCAGTATAGTGAGCCAGTACCAGATTTGTCACCCTTTGCCTAACAGTCCTCCAATGCTGTTCCAGAAGGTATTCAATTCTTCACCATCGCTGACCTTTAGCAGTCACCATGCCTACCTTAATTAAAAAAACATGCTATTGGGCCCTATCACAGCCTTCACATTACCTCAAACACTTTCAGAGAGAGTTAGATGCATTCAGCAGTATAGACATGGTCATGAAGTCAAGCCTTGCAAACACAATGTGGAAATGAAGGTCAAGGAGAGGGAATGCAATGGAATTATAACTAGCTGCACTTCTCCTTTCTCAATAGTGGTTGCAATGTGGTCAGGTTCTGCTCCTCTCACACTTGTCATTTCTCACACCCCTCCAGCAATTCAGGGATAATTAAGCCTTCCCTTCAGCTGAGGCTTTGAAAAATTTGAAAGTCTATCTCTTGCTTAATGCTATAATTTTGTCTCTGCAAGCAGAAAGCCTGCTGCAGTAAGAACAGACAGCTCTGAAGGACAACCTGCTTGCAAAAAATCTCTTCTTAGGCCAAGCCACAAGTCCTTTTGGTCTTTCATCAAAGAAAAATGTTTGCTTATTTTGACCTTCCAGAAGTTAAATATCCCAAGATGGATTCAACCAAATTATTTTTCAACAATTTATAATTCAGTGTTTTACTTTTTATCCAAAGATCTCACTTCTTACATTCTTATAGGTTTTTATTTAATTAGAATTTAGCAGGGGTCTTTCAAACATCTTACAAATGTTTTATAATAGATCTCAGTGTGGAAAAAACTTCTTGATTTTTCATTGTAACAGAGTTACACATTCTGTTACCCTCATGCTTGTTACCTCATTTCCATCTAAGATGCTTCAGAGGGCGGCCTCTAGTTGCACACGTGAATAAAGCACAGATGTAGCATGAGCTTATTTACTTGTGTTCTAAACTTGAATGGACTGTCAGTGAAGTAATTGCTGACAAATGACCTAAGTATATAGGGATGCAGGCATGCTCTCTCAGCAAATGTAGTCCATATTACATAGTCACAAATAGCAGGGAGAATTGGTGCTTGCAAATTATCCTTCTCACTCTGGTTGGGACAAGGAATTTTGCAGCAATAGTGCCTTCCCAGAGAAAATAATCGATACTGCAATTATTCATTTGTCTCCAGGATGCTTTCAGGGATCTCTAAGTGAATCATTAGTAGATTGCAAAAATCAGCTGCCACTTTAAAAGATCTTCCTTCCTCTTTTTCTCCTCTGTAGGGACCAATTCAACAATTTCCATCAAAGATTAGCTTTTAGCTGCACTTTATACAAAATTCTCACTAAAAATAAATGAACAGAAATGACATTCATGAACATGTTACCACCTGTTTCATTTCCTTTTTTTCCATTGGAACATGGGATGCTGCATGAAACAAGTCTTACTTCAATAACACTATTCAGCTTCTCTATTGAGAGTTGTCATCAGATTTTCAGAGGTTTAAACATCAAATGTAAATATGTATCATCTTATGTATGCAATGTCTCCATTTTCTGCATTATTAATCTCTTTCCTAGAGGAAGGTACAAGCTACCCTGCTGCTAAGTCATTAATGAACTTCTGCTATCCAATTAATCAGAGGAAATAGCTATGGGAATGGTGTCTTGAGAAGATACAAAGGAATACCCTGAAACATGCTCGATTCCTAAAATTTGGTGTTGGCATGAAATTCCTAATTTAAGTTTAGGTCATTAACCAGCAAGGTAATTCTGACTCAGGGTCAAGATTAGATGGCTGTGATGGGATAAGGGTCTTACATCTTCTAGATGTGGGAGTCTTAATCATAAGAGGGGGAGATGCAGGTTTGAACTCCCTGAGAGACTCCACAAATCTCCTACCTCAGCACTTCTATGCTTTCTCAGCCCAGTTGGCTACCTAAGAGCTGCCTCACACTTGTTCTGCTTCTAACTGCTGATGCAGTGCTTATTTCAGGAGAATTATTGATGTTATTACTTAAATGCTGGTGTGCCTATACCAGCAGAAATATGCTCTGTACGTGGAATAACAAAAGCCACGTATGTCGAGAAGTGGTATTGAGTAATTGTATTCTTTTGTCTATTCAATCACAATTATCGTAGGAAATAATTGAGCTTTATATTTTTGGATTCCAGTTTCTTGTAGCTAGGAGTTCTATAAATAAAAGGTAAAAGGAATTATTTCACAATATTTAGTACAACAAATTGTTAGGTATTAAGAACCACTCCCATATATAATCAGAATAGAGAAAGGACACACATCCAGCTGGATAGACACAAGTTTTATAATTCAAGGCTTTCACAGTTGAACAGTAACTCATGTAAAAAGTTATATATTAAAAAAACAATTAACCAAAGTTGGTACTTTGCGCAGATCCCTGAAGATAGATCTATCTACTCCTTTCACTCTAATCAGCTACTGAAGAACTTTCTCCTTGTGAGCTCCTTATTAAACTGTAGCCCTATTTACATTTTACAATACCTCTTATAAATTAGATCTAGCAATGGATGTTTGGTTCATTGAAATAGTTTTCAAGCATCTAGAAGGTACTCATCAACAGATGCTTTGCTCAGTCAGGCTTGCATCTCGCAGTTCAATGTTCATGATGCTTCATGAAGGATTTCTTATTAGAATGCATATTTGAATGTATGACGTGTCCTCTAATCACAAGTACAGTAAAGCATGTGTGAACAAACTAATTTGTGTGCAGCAGCTACTTGTTACTTCTGATTTATAGATGACTGAGACATTTAATTAGGGAACAAAAATGACATGATTCGAGTTGCCAGTATCATAGACATTTATGAATAACAAGTCATAAAATGTGGCAGTAACTTGGCTAACCCTGACTGATACACATATGCAAATTATGATATTGAAAAATAAGCAACAGCAAAAATTACTTAGTTCATCTAAAATTTAATTGCTAAATGACAGTTTAGATAAATCTCATCCTAATCAATAACATTCAAGGATATTTTAACAAAATAAAATCATTAGAAATAAAAGAGCTCTTTTGTTATGCAACAAAAAATGTTTAACTAAACACACAGACCTTTACATTAAACAGAAATATCAATTCATTTCACAGTGTGATACTGTGAAATGATCATCTCCTGGATCATCATGACCTGTTAAACTGATATCAAGATGGCACCTTTCTCCTAACAAACTTTACAAAGCATATACCACACCAGAAATGTGTAAATCATTTCATGCCAAGTACACCCTAACCTGCTATGTCCCACCTCATAAAACATTTATGGAAATTACTCTGCAAATACTGCATGAGAAAATTCAAAGGAATTCAGTCTAGATAGACAGAATTATTGCAAGTATCAATATATTTTTATGCACACAGTCTTACAGTCTTTTACCTGCTGTAGTCTCCAAAGGATCTTAAAAAATTCCACCTGCTTTGATCCAGCTACAAGAGCCAATCACACCTCCTCTTGCACTACATTCCACTTAGAGTAACTCAAACTCTTATCAACAGAAAATTTCATTTACACTGTTAAAAAACATAGAAAATATCATTAATTTTAAAGGAAAGAAAATAATACAACTTTTAGAATACATTAACCATGAGTCTTTGGTATTATTACATGATTCCACAACATATTGCCTTGTATTAACCAGTGCTAAAATTCCTCTTTCAAAACCATAGAGGGGAGAATCAAGGGAAGGTTTACAATGATAGAAGGTGGCAACATGCCATTATTCTTTTGTTGTCATTGGCAAGAAGACAATCATGTGCCCTTTAAGCTTTGTTATTCAGCCTGCTGCTCATATTGATAACATAATCAGCCACTCTTTCAATCAAAGGAATAGAAACAGATTTGTCTGCATTGAGAGAGGCACTATGACTGGACTGAACTTGTGAAATCCAGCACTATGTGTCCCAGGCTAACATGCAGTTCCAAGCTGCAAAGATGAAAATATTCTGTACTTTGCTCTACACTTACTGTCTTCTAGCACATCAAATTGCTTATGAATACGTTGAAAACAGTGGATCAATTGATTAAAATTTAGAGATAAAAGGTTTCATTTTAGTGCTTGCTTTGAAAGATATTTTTAGTGTAGCAGAAATCTATTTCCTGGGCAATAGGTTTAACTTATTAATATATTTTATTTCCTACCTCACAAATATAGTGCACACATACTGCATTAATAATAGCAATAGTATTACTACAAATAGCAGTATACTTGATAAATTCCATTTATTCAACTTTGCAGATTTCTTTTTTTTTTTATCAATTTTTCTGATGCTCAGTCCTATTCATGCCTGCTGGGTATTTCAAGAGAGCTACAAGCAAATTCACTTGTAAATTCTAGGAAATGCTTTATTCTTCTTTGCCCCTTTTTTTAACTCATCTGCTTATTTTTACAAAATAATAACATCTGAGCAATTGATAACTGCCAGTATAAATTATTGTTGATTTTTAAAAGGCAGTTAGAAACAGTTTCAGGTAGTGGAGTGATCTTGCAGAGTCTGTGTTTTTACTATCTCTTCTAAACTGATTAATATATTTTACCAGGAAAAGGAGATTAGGGCTAGATTCAGAGAAAGGACTTTAGTGCAGCAAAGCACCACTACATAGTCTCAGAGTCTATGTAATACAGAGTCCACTGTTCATGCAGAGTGCATGAAGAGCTGCCTGAATTTAGAGCAGTGATTAAGCTATCCTAAAGAAAGCTTTATAAATATATTTTACATACTACTTAATTTGTGCATGAAATCCCATTCATCTACACGGGATTCATAGTGCAGATTTTTATGCTACTAGTGTGTATCTCCACTTTGTGTATTAGCCTTGCAGATGGAGCCTTTCCTTATGACATAGAAAGTTATACCTATTGCCCAGGAAATAAATTTCTGCCACACTAAAATTATTTTTTAAAGCAAGCAGTAAAATGAAATCTTTTATCTCTCTTAATTTTAATCAATTGGTCCACTGTTTTCAATATGTTTCCTTCCCTTGTGTGCCTGAGATCACAGATGCTTTGTATGACTGTGTAATAATCAAGGACCTTGATTTACTGGAATTACTCAGGGTGCCAGAGATGTGATGGGTACTAATGCGGCCAGTGGGAAGGTCTAAGTGACTCTGGACAGCAACCTAGGCACTGAATAAGTAACTAGCCTGGAACAGGAGTGAAAAGACACTCATATAAATAAACACACACAAGAGATCTCTTTCATACAGTAGATTGCATAACCATAGCTACTAAGGACCTACAATATCTGACCCTTCTTATGAAGTAGGCAACTAATTGGGCAGGTTTTATTCTTAAAATATTCCAATGAAAATCCTCTTTGTCATAAGGACTTAAGAATTGACACAATTTCCTTCATATAGGTCTTTGATTAAAAGGACAGAACAGGTCCCGTCACATCATCTCGGCTGAAACCAATACTGGGTTACTGAGTTATCTGAAGCCCTCCATTTCACATTTTTGACTGCAATATATCCCGCTTTCCAGAAGAAGAATGGAGACACCACTCCGCAGACAAACAAAGGTACTCTGACAGTGTGAAGATGTTCTTATGAAAGGTGATCTGTGTGACTGAATCACCTCAGGCTGCAGAAGATATGAATTCAGGTTTGCAATGTCTTTCTTATGTATTGCAGTTGTGAGAAAAAAAAAAAGACTGTTGTTCCCATCATGCTTTTTGAGAACGAAAACACTGACTTTTGTGCACACATCAGTGCAATTTAGACGGGTTAACTCTGATTAAAATGCTTGTATGATTAGGTCACTGTAAGGGACCTCTTTGGTAGATTTTAGCCACCTCATTGTCTAATACCTCAATTAAATAGTTAAGGAGCTCAAAGACAGAAACACCTTATAAATTCTAGACAGCATGATCTTTAAAGAGCTCTTGGATCCTCTCTCGAGCTTAAATTTTACCTGATTCCTGTTCAGAGCTGCGCAAATCATGGGACAACACACAGTCACAATTGTCCTTAGCACTGATTATTACATAAAAGTATTATATCTATACACATAATAGTTATGTTTATAATTACAATATTTTCCTTGTAGAGAAACAAACTTATTTTGTCTTCAGGCCTTTCACAAAATGCAGTGGCAGAAAGTTCATAATGAACAAAAAAGTCCCCATAGTCAATGTACCATCGTTTTCTGTACATGCCATATTCTAAGAATCAGAAGAGTCACTCATCTCTCAAATGCTGAACTTGTGCTTCAGAGACTTACTAATGAAAGTTGTCTGTAGATTATCAGTTTTCTTGTTTTATTTTACTGCTTTCAATTTATTGGCAAGCATCATACAACACAAAAAATATTAATAGCTATACATAGAAGTTAAGTATAAAAAAAATTTGGCAAAATAAAGGGATTACCATGTTGTGCATAGATCCCACTCATGATGTCATTATTTAAGCAAAGGTCTTGTTCATTTAAAAATCTGTCATTGGTAATTTAGCTAAGCCAAGTTGACAAAGAAAATCAGTGGGACAAACCAGATTTCATGCATGCCATTCAATCATAGTTGCAAACGCAAATATTTTATACAATCACAATTTAGTATTGTTCCATTTGGATTAACTATTAATATAAAATCAATAAGTAGTTCATTATTTTGAGAAGCTAATCTTTATATATCTTTATAATCTAAAAGCCCTAGTAAAAGCAAAAATAAAGTACAGTCCACCAAATCCTCAACGAGACTGTATTTTGTTTGAATATTATAGAATCATAAAATTGTAGAAGAGTTTGGGTTGGAGGAGACCTTGAACACCATGTAGTTCCAACCCCCCTGCCATGGGCAGGGACACTTTCCACTAGACCAGTTCACTCAAAGCCCCATTCAACCTGGCCTTGAACACTGCCAGGGATGGGACAGCCACAATTTATCTGGGTAACCTCTTCCAGTGTCTCACTACCCTCATAGTCGAGAATTTCTTCCAAATATCCAGCACATTGTCTAGTATATCTCTGAATATTAAGGCAGTGAAAGCATTTCTGAAGAGGGTTCAGTACAATTTCCCAGAGAACATTTATAATCAAGATGAATTATGTAAATACAGTGTCTGCTCTAATTAAGAGAATGTTAATACCTCATACTTGCCTTAAAACAATTTCAATCATTTTTGTGAAGAGCACCTTCATATTAATGTCATTGTATGCAGAGCTAATCCTACTCATACTGAGTATTTTACATTCCCCATGTTCTCGTGTGACTCAGAGTGGAGTAATCTAATTCTTACAGGAAGAAATCTCACTAGAACATCAGCTCAAGGAGCAAAAATGCAGAAGCTTCACATTTAAATACATGAGGGTATGCGTAAGACCACACTTTGAATTTCAGAAATAGATGAAAATCTAGCTTAATTTTAAATCTGTTCACCTGAGATCATAGGCACTCAGTCTTCCCTGTAAAAGCTCATCTGCAGTACAAACCCACTTTCTTTCCTTTAGTGACAGCTGTGTAACTTCATGGATTTTTCGTACCCTCTCACTAAAGAGTTTTGCTTACAACTTCATGAGTTAGGGAGTTAATACTGATATTTTCAACACTTGGCTAAATGTGTCTAGTCTAGTAAGAATGTCCACTATCTCTACAATGCAACAGATCTCAATCCCGAGGCATTTTTCCAGTTAATTTTTTAAATATCAGTAATTTTCTTAGGGTTGATAAATAGCTCCAGATTTATAGAATCATAGAATAGAATAGAATCATAGAATAGTTAGGGTTGGAAAGGACCTTAACATCATCTAGTTTCAACCACCCTGCCATGGGCAGGGACACCTCACACTAAACCATATCACCCAAGGCTATGTCCAACCTGGCCTTGAACACCGTCAGGGAATGAGCATTCACAACCTCCCTGGGCAACCTATTCCAGTGCCTCACCACCCTTACATTAAAGAATTTCTTCCTCATACCCAAATTTCAATCAGTTCAGGTATTTAGAGATACCCAGTTCCTCCATTTTTATTGCTGCATATGCCACGTGTATGAAAATACAAATACATGCATGTCTGGAAATTGTACACATGTATAAATTATATAAGTAATTAAATATACAGATATTCATTAGGGGAATGGTTTAGAACTTTGTATAGGAGTGGGCCCTGGAGCTGACCTCAAGCAACTGCTTAATCCTTTCCTGTGTGCCAAGAAATGATCAGCTAAACATGATTAATCTCACTGTATCTCCCAGATGAGACATAGTGAGATTAATTAGTTTATCAATGTAGTCTAACAAGGAAGTGGCCCCACTATCCTGGAGACAGAAAGTAACAATATTCACAGCAGCATTCCAGAAGCATCCTCATTAAAGCAGCCTGAGGATCAAGCAAACATGGTAGCCATCAACTGGAAATAAACAGGGCTTTGAATTTCTGACACAGGCTACCTTTCTTGGCTGCTGAAGAAGGCTGTCCAAGACAAAAAGACTTTTTAATTCTGGAGAACAGACAGATGAAACTTATGGTAACTGTCAGACGGTAAAAGAAGAGTTGGACAACCCATTGTCAAACACATCAGCTGTTAAATCAGAAAACAGGTACAAGAGGAGAGGCAGTACACCTGACTAAAAGCATGGGGCACAGGAAGACACCTTTCTCCAACTGTGAATATCATCCATCTAACATGATTGTCTTAAAAATTAAAGAACAGAAAAAAATACGATTTTAAGTCATGTTTGGTTTGTAACCAGGAAACCTTCATAGGAAAATTAAGGCCAAGACAGCCTTTTCCAGCTTATACTTCTGCACTTGATTTTTTTCTACCACTGTGTAAAACCTCTCACTTGTCATTATATAATTCAAACATAACTATTTCAGTCTGACTGATTCCTGTCAGTCAACATCACTTTTAATTCAAATTGCACTATCCTTAGTGCTTGTAAACAGATGTATACAATCAGATGTAAACAGATGTATACAAATGCAGTAAATACCCTCTTAGTCCTTGATACAAGATATTAATTGTAGCAATAAGTAGTGTCCAGCCTAGGATGGGCCTTTGTGCAACCTTTCTTGATCTATCCCTACCATTTGACAGCAAGCCATTGAAACCATTATTCCAAGCTTTACTTTTGCACCTAGTTATGCAGCCACCTTACAGTGGCATCATCTAGATCCCTAGCTTCTGTGTGAAACTGTCATGTGAAATGGTGCCTGAAGACTCTCAGTGGTCAAAAGAAATTATATCTGCTGCTTCTTCTTTATCCATCACCCTGTTACCCTGTCATAAAGTCAAATAATTTGGTTTGACATGATCTGTAATGTGCAAATTGATGAAGGCTGTTGTTTTCTATTTTGCTTTCAATGAGTTTATTATTGTACTTTTATAGGAATGTAAGTTAGGATAAACTGTATATAGTTTCTTGGTCTACTTTCTTCCCCCTGATTTTCAAGAAGTAGTGCTATTTTTTGCCCTTTTACAGTCTTTTTTGGAACTTCATCCATTCTGCATGAGTTCTCAGATATACATGCTAATGGCGCTGAGATGGCCCCATTCAATTTGCTGAACCTCCTACTGTGAATATTACTTGGCTGAGCAGATTTGAAAACTGCTCATGAATCTCTTTCCTTTTCTTTTTCTCATACTACAATGATTCTCACTTCTATTTCCATATGTGTTAATTGTGTCAACCAATTAGGCTTTTTAGTGAAGTAGAGGCTAGTTCCTCACTCCTTCACAGGGCAGTGCATCAGTTTCTGATTTAGGAAAATGCCTAATTGGTTGCAAGGCAATGCAGAGAGAACCAACAGCCAGTTTCCACCTCGGCATCGTCCCAGTCCACTTATCTTGGTCAGCACTGTTTCTATCCCTTCAATTCTCTTCTGCGTTCTCCACCATTGGATTTTTCTGTCTATCCCATTGATCAAGGCTTCAAAATAGTGGATGTACCTTCACCTGCTTCCTAAGAGAGTCTGCAAGCAGATGCATCCACCCTGGTTGCAAGTCCTGCAAATCAAGGCCTTGGGTTAATGAATTAATCTGCCTTCCCACCACTATTATTCCGTTCTGTGGCTCCTGCACATTCTCTTCTCCCGTCTGCCTTGCAAAAGCACTATTTCTTACTTCATCTGAAAACTTTTACCTACCTGGCTGCTCCATCCCACTCTCACTCACATTTATTCTCTTCATTTTATCTAATGTACATGAATGTACCCAACATCCCTGATGGGAATCTAACTTTCCTATTCTGTTATGATTGTAACTACTCATAGTACATGATTTATTCAAGAACTCTTACCTGACTATCAGGCCTCTTTTCCTACCTGATCATAAATAGCCCTTGATTTTTGAGACTTTATTTTTCCCCTCAGAATTACTAGAGCAATGTATAATCATTCAGGTTTTCAGCTGATGTTTATCAGTTGGATTTCTTTAAATCCTCTATTTTTAGAGTACTATCTTGTTAATATCTTTAGAAAACGCTCCAAAAGCTCTCAGGATGATCTATAAATATTCAGTCCAAAGACTGTTGTGTTTAGATTCTTGCATGATATATGTCCATGGCATTTTCCTTTGCAAATATATTTCTGATAAATTATATCCATTCTTATAATGCTAAAAGAAAGGAATGAAAAAGCCCACTACATTTAAATAAATAGGCATTTCTTGATTATAAAAATGGAAGCATGTTTTTATCTCATGTTTTTATCCAGCTCCTTTCATCAGCCTTCTCTGTCAGCAATTCAAACTTGAATTATGATTTTTTTCCCTACTGTACTTTTAAAGTAGGTCACTTCTCTTATGGTCACAATCATCCATTATTTTTTCTCGAATCCTAGCCACTCTTGGAAATTGTTTTGCTCTATTCCATAATTGGTTTACCTGGGTTTACATTCTTACTATGCTATTCAGATACATGTTCCCAAAGCCACTGAAGTCAATATAGGTATCAGTCTTGAATGGCAGATCAGTAGCCTTATTACATTATTTTTCTTCTCTCTCTTGCTGCTGCAATATACTGTCATCTGAAAATTTTGTTGAGAAAGAGAGGAAAGAGGAATATCTAAATTAACAATTGTTCTAGGGGAGGCACAAAACAATACTACATAGAAAATTAAGAATTAATGCATGAAAAATAAAAATATTCAAGAGACAGATTTCTCACGATTCAACTCCTATTAAGTACATCCACACTAAGACACCTATGCAGTCACAGCTTCTAAGCTGTATTACTGAGCAATACTGATGCCAAAAGGCAAACAGATACTTCTTGATAAATTGTCAAGAACTGGTCAGCAAAGGCAAAATAAAAAGAAAAAAAAAAAACAAAAAATATACTTCTTTAAAAATTTACAATAAATGGTAAGCAAAGCAAAAAAAAAAACAAAAAAAAAAAAAAAAAAAAAAAAAAGAAGGGATAAATAAAATGAATAATTTCAAAGCTAATAACTTTCACATATTCACCTTTTATACAGTTCCCTGGGAAATGACAGTAAGTGCCCACACAGAAGGCCATGCAAAATCAAAAGGTGTCTAAATATTTTTTTATGTTAATGAAAAAGCCCACTTAGTGGCAAAAAATTGAGCATATCTCCATTTGCAAGCATGATTAAGAAAATCAGCTGAAAGAGTAGCAATAATAGCAACTGTCATTAAATCCTTGTTAGCAAATACTTGTCCAACTAATTTCATTGGTATTACCAATGTGTAAATAAAACAAGTAGCATTAGGCCCAATGCAATCTCTTAGGCTATGAAATAATCTCCCAAGGGAGACTGGTATAAGCTCCTTTACTTAACACACTAAAATGCTGCAACATAAAATACTGAAAAAATGTTCTAATGGACAACATCTAAAATATTAGATGATTCACCATGAAAGGCCTTTTCCATTTCAATTTCTCTGAGTCAAGGATCTATAAAACTGATTAATTTCCAAGGACTATCACCCACATTTCATTCACCAGCAATTTCTACTATCATTACAAAACCAAACTGAATAATAAAGACACCAGTGACATTTTGCTAATTATCTGTAATTAAAAGGCAGAGCTTTTATTCTAATGATGCTATGACATATAACAATTTCTGGAAAAAACTGATTTGCATGTAATTTTATGTAAGTGAAAATATGTCACAATAAATTTTGATGTTTGCCTGTAGAAATAAAAATAGTTAATTTACTTTCATTAGTTTATGTTCTCATTCTAATCTAGTATGAGAATACAGACACAATGCAATTCTATCATATAATTAGATGATGCAAGACCAAATGTCTTCTGTTGCATTACTAAAAAAAATAGAGACTATACTAACTACCAATGATTCATGTTCCTGTCAATGGGATTAATAGCTGCATATACAGTAATTTATAATTTGGAAGTAAAAAAATCAATTTGTAGCAAAAAAAAGAAACCATTGAATATAGGTGTTTTTCAGACATTTCAGTTGCTCATAATTTTATCTAGTCTATCATATTTATCTAGTTTAGAAGGGGTCTTTAGAGTTCTGCTCATATTCTGCACAAGTTTACTTTTATATTATCCATGAAAAGAACAAAAATACAGCAGTATGTCAACTTCCAACAAAACCACCCAGTAAAAAGAATTCGGTTAAAGGATTTCAACTAACTAAATTTAATTCACAATATAAACATAATTTTTTAAAATAAATCAAATCTTTAAAGTTGTAGGACACATATCTAAGTCTTAGGTATGGTAATATTATGACCTAGTTCTACTCACAACATGGGGAGAGAAGTGAAAAATCACTGGGAACACCTCTTACATCCCATACATAAAATCAGTATTTGTTAACTGGAATTTATCAACATGTGCACAAGATTTGGTGAGGCTTACTCAGAATGTGAAAAAATACGAATAATGAGACAGATGAAAACTGAGGCAACAGAAATGAAAGTTCAAAAAGATATGCTAATAATAAAACACCCATATCAGGTAGTATTCCAATCAGAACTAGCATCTGTTAGAATACCTGCTATCAGAAACCCACAATTAAAAAAATAAGTATTAAGGAGGGCGAAATTTTCCTTTTTATATAACATTAAGGTTATATAAAGTCTCTCATAATTGTTATGAATGCAAACTCTTTCAAGCAGGTAAATTTTTTGTCTAGCTCAACAAAATTTTAGATTAATTGTATAGCTGTTTATTAAATACATAAACATTCAAGTTTACAAGTAGGTTTAGGAATTGCAAAAATGTAACAAATTAATCTAAAAACCAATGAACAATATTTTGTTTCTGTATTGAAATTGCTGAAAGGCACACTTTCTTCTATTTTTCCTTGTTGCACTAAGAATGTTTGGCTTGCTTTAGATTTTTTAATACAGCCTTCTACTGACTTAAACTATGAGAAATACATATTTCACCTTTTGTTTTGAGCTTTGTTTTCCTTTTTTCCACCTTTTCCTACCACTGCTGCTGATCACATTCACTCATTGCTGTTCTCAGCCAGAAGCTTTATTCTGTACTTTCCCAATGTCCTAGCTTGACTGTGCTATTGTTTGTATTTTTAATTGTAGGAACTGCTCCTGCACATACCAAGGTCATCAGGAGTTTGGAACTGAACGGAGTAACAATGGATTCAGGACTTAGAAAACTGTGGAATAGTCTTGTATTAAAGTTTTAAATTACACTAAAATGTACTCTTATAAATTCATTTGGAGTTGAGGGGTTGGCAGGAAGACATACATGGTCAAAAATAGGCTCTGAATGAGACAGATCACAAACAGTGGTGGAGAGCAAAAAGGAAAAAAAAATCACAAAGCAAGGAAGGAAAGGAAAAAGAGAAAGTAGAACTGCAGGAAGAAGAAGAAAGAATATAAAGCATTCTATTAAAAGAGTTAACAGTAACATTAAGGAACCTGGTTTACTTATAACCATTTTTAATTTTTATACCATATGGTTTAATTAAAAGAATCCTAAACCAGCAGGCTTAATCACTTCTGACCAATGAAGAATTTTTGAGAAAGAATTTTGTTTCCTGGTTTTTATTTAAATTTGAAATACTGATCCTGTTTGTATAAAATGTTCTGATTCAATAATGTTCAGAACCCAAAGTTTAGTATCACTGAATTTAATAGTGAAGTTCAAACACATTTTATAATAAAGTTGAAATTCCTTATCACATAGAATCTCCAATTTTCTGTATTTTCATTTGCTTTGCCATGCATATTATCCTTCTCTTTGTGATCTATGAAGAACTTACATAGAACTCATTAATATCTGTCTTCTTGCAAGTGTATTGACACTAGTATACAGCATCGCCTAGGTAGCCAAGTTAGCTGTAATGAATGAATCAATCTCACTGAATAAAAATTGAAAAAGGCAATTTTTCCAAACAAAAAACCTTAATCTGCCCAATACAAGGGCAGCTGTACAACCAAAGAAAAAGATCACTATCCAACATCCGATTAGGAGAGGTGTTTTGAGTAACTCTTTAATAGTACCCTTTGATATTAATTTTTTTATGTTTGACAGTAATGACGTAATAAAAGTTCACTGACTGTCAGATACAATCCTAAATATAATATTTCAGTGGTTTAAGAATTTACCACCTTCAGCTATTAGTTTAAGGCTATAAGAAAATAGACTTGAATTATATTTTTTTGATCACTCAAGCTAGCCTGGCTTAGTGCGCTTTAAGAAATCTGATGAGAATACACTGCTGTTAACATGGCTCAGTACTGACTTTTTAGCTCTCTG
>JAOEHX010013573.1:24253-46579 GCA_025448015.1 Bolborhynchus lineola
GCAGGCCGTCAAAATCCCCAGGATGGGACCTCAAAAAAATCATCTGGTCCAACCTTTCATAGGAAAGGGGGCTTAGATGAAATTATCTAGCATCCTGTTCAATTGCATCCTGAAAAGCTCCAGTGATGGGGACTTTACCACTTCCCTGGGGAGGGTATTCCAGTGAACAATTGTTCTCACTGTAAAAAATGTCTTTCAATTTTTTTTTTCCCTGGGATGAAACCTCTCCTGGTGCAATTTTTACCCACTGCTCCTTTTCTTCTCTATGAGGCTTCTTGTGAAGAGAGAGCCTCCATCCTCTTTGTAGTCGCCCTTCAGATACTGGAATACTATGATGGTATTCCTTCTCTTCTCCAGGGTGAAAAACCCCAACTCTTTCAGTCTTTCCTCACAGGGCAGATTATCCAGCCCTTTGATCATCTTTGTGGCCTTCCTTTGGACCCCTCCAATTAGTCCACATCTTTCTTGAATTGCAGGTACCAGAACTGGACACTGTACTCCTGGTGCAGCCTAGCACATGCCAAGTTCAGTGGGGTGATTACACCTCTATGTCTACTAGTAACACACTGTAGATGCACCCCAGGACCCTATTTACCCTTTTTGCTGCAGCAGTACGCTGCTGACTCATGGCCAGCTTGTTGTACATAGGGACCCCAGCTCCTTTACAACAAGGCTGTTCCCCAGTCGCACAGATCCTATGATGTATCCTGTATCCCGATCCTCCTTGGTTATATCATTCCAAGGGCAGCACTTTTCACTCATCTGTTAAACTTCAAACAGTTCTTACTATCCCCCTCTTCCAGCTTGTCCATTCTGCCAGATGGTTGTCCTTTCTATCATCTCCACCTCACCACTCAGTTTGGTGTCATCAGTATACTTGGTGAGCGTGCTTTGAATCCCACCATCCAGATAATTTATGAAGATACTGAATGGGGCCCAATATTGATCCCTAGGGGGCTCCACTTGCGACAGGCTGCTGGCCTGACTAAAAACCATTGATCACCACTGTCTGAGTGTAGCCTTTTAGCAAGTTTCCTACCCATCTCACAGATCATCCTTCCAATCTGTATCTTGACAGTTTGTTTAGGAGAAGGCTGTGGGAAGCACTGTCAAATGCTTCACTGAAGTCCAAGTAAACAACATCCACTGCTCTCCCCATGTTGGCAGAACATGTTATTTCATTGCAGAAGGTGATCAGGTTAGTCTGGCATGATTCACCTGTGATAAATCTGTGCCGACTTTCCCAATCACATGCTTCATTTGGATAGTAATAGTTGTTAAGAGGACTAATACCATTATTTTCCCAGGAACTGAAGTAAGACTAACGGGCCTGTAGTAGCATGGGTCTTCTCTTGGGCCCTTCTTATAGATGGGTATGACAATTTTAAAATGCTTGTATAAAATCAAACTTGTACTGACAAATAAAAAAAGTTTGATCTGTCTTACACTTGCAATGTTACATTTGTGGAATTACATTTTGACTGCGTTTATTAATTAGAAATTGTTTCATGAGTATTTATGAAGAAACTTCAGTGTTTGGACAGTTATTTTTAGTCTGATCTATGTTGTACGCAGTAAGTTTCATGCTAATGTCAGACATGAACACTTTCATGTTTATTTTTAAATTATGAGTTTATAAATGTACTACTGGTTGCAATCAAAGATGAAATTCAAGCAGATCTTCATACTCAAAAAAATGATCCATAGAAATCTATTTAAGATGTGGAAGCAAACTCTACAATGGTTTATTACTCCAACCTTCTACTTACAGTTTCCAAGGCAGCCATATGAGAAATAATCCGTGTCAGGTTTTGTATGATATTAGAATCATAGAATAGTTAGGGTTGTAAAGGACCTTAACATCATCTAGTTCCCACTCCCCAGACTGATACGAGATCACCACTTTTTATTTACTCTGCCATCTGCAGGTGAGATAAACTTGATAAAGAGCTGCCATCTGAAAGGAAGTCTGCATATTTGGAACAACCTGGGTCTTTAACCTTCATAATAATATAAAAAGACCATCTAGAGTTTTCAAAATGTTCTAAGTAGTTGAAAACAGAGCTGTTGTGTTATTTCTTTTTGTTTGCTTGTTTTTGGGGGTGGTGGTGTTTTGGGAGTTCTTAATTTATGCTAAGTTATTTTTCAGCCTCAGGTTTACAGTGAGAAGATTCAGGAGCAGAAACATGAAATACTCATCTCTATAGCCACTGAGCTGGCAATTCACACATACCCTCTCCATCCTAGCACCAAAGTGTCTCTCTGGCTTTGTCAAAGCTGAGAAATAATTTAAAAAAAAACAAAATATTGCCATGCAACTGCCAAGAACATATCTGTAGCACGCATACATGCCCTATTCCTCTCTGTATCATAGGGTTGTTTCATTACTTTGATGCACGGAAGGCAGAGGGTGGTTGAGTTTCCATTTACACAATGGATGCCTCTGGCTGCTACATTGGTCTTTTCTAAAGTAATTTTCTCCTGATGCAAATGAACTACCTCTATCATAAACCGATTCATTCTCTGTTTTGTTTTTTGTTTTTTGGTTTTTTTTTTGTTTTTTTTTAATTTCAAAACAATGAGCCACAGTTGCACCTGAAAAGTTAAGTGATATTTTGTACTGCTTCATTATTCACAGCTGTGCTTGGCCTTAATACTTAGAATAGTTAGTAATACTGTTTTCTTTACTGGTAACGTAACTTTTGTTGTATTGAAAACAAATGTATTACTATTACTATTATTGGAAGCCATTCTTGGCAGGGACTGAAGGCACCAGTCACAGGTGCAATAAAAAATCCATCTTTTTCAGACATAGGGGAGATTCTGTTTCTTTGCTGTGTGAGAAAAAGTTGATACAATATCACCATAGCAATGCCTGCTCTGAGCTTAAGAGTTTCTGTGAGGAAAGGAAGTAGATGTAGTGGTTTGTTATGGATGAAAATTTATTTCAGATTGGTCCCTTAACAAATATTGCACCCAATGATACATCTTTCTCTGTTCCTTATGATAATAACAAGAGAATAGGTGATTGTTGAAACTTGCCAAGGTGCTAAAATTCACTGGAATCTTGTGCATTATTTAAAATATCTAAACACTACAAGTAAAAACCTTTTATTTCTCTCTTCATATATTTAGTTTATTCTTTAACACAGATGCAGGAAAAATACCCAGAGACAATGAATTCACTGAAGAATCTATTCTTTAGGATTTCTGTGTCCTTTCGTAATGAATGGGAATAACTGAAGGTTATTTTAGCAAACACAGCCATTTCCTTCATTCCATTACTATCTTCCAGTTCCAAAGGATGAAGACCTGCTGTGTACCTAAGAGCAAGTTTGCGTTTTGTGCTCTTGGAAGTATGGAGATTAAAAACCCTTTCTAAAAGCAACATTCCTTCATGAATTTTTCTAAAAAAAAAACATTCACTGCAATCTTTACATGTTCTGTTCAAGTAAAACTTGCTAGAATGCAGGGCATATAATGCATGTGAAGAAAACTGGGCTGTAATTAAGCAATGTTTGCAACAAATATGCTACTCTCATTGTTCATGATTATAAGGATGACAAAAACACTGAAAAAATATTCCTGTTAACTGTTCACACTGTCTGTTCTAGTTATCAGACAACAATTTTCTTAATTATTGGCAAGCAGCATAGAATAGACAGCACTAACTGATAAACCCAGTCTCTTAGCTATTTCAGACCCAAGTTACTGAGTTCTGGACACAGTCTACAGCTTCAAACTGAATACAAAGATTGAAAAGGTTTTGCTATTACGTGACATTTTGTAACTTTTCACTGTAACAGTGAATTTTATGTGCAGGAAGCGCAGAGCTTTTGGGTCTCTGAAACTGTGGGTTGACTTCCCATGGGGACTGAGATCCACCAAAGTTCTCCTCATTTTCCACCCAAGACACAAGACAAAGTGAAAAGAATCAAGAGATTATCACAGCAAGGGAAATTATAACACCATGTCTAAGCAACATGTGCAAAACTCAAAAAATATTTGTTTTTTGTTAACTAAACTGTTTCAGTAGGTTTAATGTATTCTAGGAATAATTGGGGTTAAAAAAAAAATCTACAAACTTCCAGTTCTATTAAAAGAGACACATACAGCATCAGTGAAACACTCATTAAGGAAACTATCCTGTGATTTGGACTGTGATATTCTGCCATACAAGTGGCAGAATACCACACCTTATGCTTCAACATTAAATACCCTTCTGCTATTTGTACATGGCTCTTAAGAAAGAGTTTAAGAAAGAAGATTTTTCTCTGTAATTTTGGAAGAGTATCCCCATATCCAGCCTTTTGATACATCCTCTTGGGAAGTTTTGGTTTACAGCCCTTTGAGCTAAAGGAGGTAATAGGGTATAAGTCTCTCATTTCCTTGGCAACTGTGTAACTATTAGGTTATTCTATGAAAGAAAAATGCGAGCCCGGCTGAGCTCTCTAAGGAAGAGACTCTTGGTGCTTACTTTCAAATAAAAGCTTTCTCAGGTGCTCTGTGCTGTTCTGTAAGCTTTCAGCCTGCTAAACACATTTTGCTGCAAGTGGATAAGATGATGAAATAATGGAAACCATAAAAGAAGCCAGAAAACATATATTTAATGTACTCGGCCTGGTCACTAACAGAAGAGCATTTAAGAATGCTGTTAAGAGGATTTAAATAAATATATTTAAACAAAAACATTCTGGTTCATGGATGACCTTATAACTGAATACAGTTACACCAAAGGCAGTATCAGTTCAAATGTTCCCACAATGATGAGCTAATACGCTAGAGATGTGGGTTCCAATGTTTTCTACTTTGGGAAGCTTAGCAGTTTTTCAGTAGCATATAGAATGATTTCAGCTCATTGAAAAATAATTATCCTGCTTTTCTGAATTACCTGGGGTTTTTTATTCTTTAGAGGAATTTATAGTCATCATAACATAAGGTATCACAGGTTAAACCCCATTATGCTGTACACACATCTCAACATCTCATCCTGCAGTCCTTACTCATGTGTTTTTTACTTATCTTTGTTTTTGATTTCAATGAGAGTTCTGCTTGATGTGGTTTTTGGGTTCAGTTGACCTCCTGTTTCCTAACTATGATTATTTTATTTCATGGATAAGGTGCTTCCTTGCAGCTTGTTTCCAGATGGTGGCTGAATTTGTCTCTTCCTTCCAAGGCAAATACTTTCCTAAAGTCTGTAACAGGAAAGCCAACTACAGATGTATGTAAGATAAAAGCATTTTTTTCTCATAAACACAGCAAATTCAAATTATACAGGTACCTATATTCACCTAGTTTCACTCCACCTTTAAAATAATTCTACTTTGTATTTGATTTCCTCTCAAGGTAACATAAAATTACAATTACATTTATTCTGAAAAGCAACTGAATAATGAGCCAATGTAAGCAACATTGAACTACCCATGACATTTATTCAATCATTTTCACTAATTTTAAACATAATACAGTATTTAGCATAACAGTCTCTTCCCAGTCTTCATGTAAGAGCAGAAGGTGAGAGTTTTCTATGGCTGAGGGATGTCACTTTTACAGGAAAAAAATGTAATAAGCATAACAGAACATGAAATCAACCTGAGAGGTCTTTTAGAGAACAAAGCTGTAGAGAAATTTTAAAATTATGACCTGTTCTTCAAAAAAATCTCAAAGTGATGGTCTTTACTTACTTGTCTTTCTGGGAGGTATTACAGGGGAATCCAGTCATGAGGAAGATATGCTCAGCAGCAGTGAATGAATCCCAAAGAGAAACAGGAAAGGGACACACTCCAAAGAATGTGCCACCCTGAGAAACTTGTCCTAAATTAGTTTATCTCCCAAAGAAGATGGGAAACTTTTCTAAAGAATTCTCCTGAGCCTGTACATGTAGGAAATACTTACTGTCCTTTCTGATAATTTATATATATATATATATATATATTCATATATATATATATTTAAAATTTATTGCAAAGTATTGACTTGTAAAAGTTATTTGATTTCTGGAGTTTAGACCAAATCAGAAGTATAGAGTTGACATTTAACTCCTCACTACAGAAAGTAGAGCCACCTACCAGGCTTCAACCCATAATCTACACATATCCTCTAAATTAAATATCCAAGTTCAGCTTCTGAACAGAGCTGAGGCTAAGCTAGAACCCTAGAACCACAAAGACTGGACTCAAAAAGTGCTCACTTTCAGACTGACATCAACCAGCCTGTTGTTTCCTATTTATAGTCTTATGAAGGAATAGCTATTTGCTCCCAGCTCGATTCCAGCTCTCTGGTGTTAATGGTGCCTTCCAAGTCAGTTGCACAGAATAAGTGCATTGCACAACAGCAATTTTAGTGGTTTCCTATACTCTTAATGTTATATATAGAGCCCAAATCATTCCTTGCCCTCATGTCTGAAATGCTGACATAGTCTGACAGCTGTCTCTAACTGTATGTGCAATTTTATGTCCAACACTTGGTATGCTTCCAGGAGCAGTCTTAATACCACTTATAAATTTAGTCGTTAACATTCTAATTGCATTTGCCCATTTCAGGAAAGGGAGAGGTTATTTTGGATGAAAGTTTACGTCTTTTTCAGTAAAAGTATTTTTCCAATTTTGTCCCCACTTAATGGATAAACACTCCTTCATCAAATATTCTCCTATGGGAACAGCCTCTGACTCACAAATTAATCAGGTGCCCTTCTCCATTAAGCTCTGGTACAACATGCTCCCTATCTATAAATTGACTGTCTGTAAGGCAAACTCATTTGAAAAGCTACATACAGTTGTGGATAGAACAGCATTTCAAAGGTTTCCGAGGCTTTGTTGCAGACTTCCCTCTAGATTACTTTCCTGAAGCTATCAAGGTCAGTCAAAGAAGCAACAAGGATGTAAGTACACTATTTTATTAAAAGTTAGCAATGTGCTTTTCAAGTCTTTAAGCCACATCTCCATTACAATGTGTGTAGAATTAAAAAGTCCAGTGGGATTGTTTGAACTTTACCACTGAGCTGAGCTCCATGGAATTTGTCTGAGGTAGAGAGCAAAGCAGAACAAAACAAGCTAGAAACAGCTGGCTTGCAGCAGTTGCAAGTTGTGTGACTCGCCATGGAGCATCCTGACTCAGCAACATAGACATGGGACATGCACCCACAGGACCAAACTCAACCTGAGGTTTTGTGGAGATCTAGAGTGAGAACTCAGTGGTTCTCTTTCTTCTTTGCATTACTGGACAACAGTTGCACAATTTGAGCTATGGTGAAATTATTAGACTGACCTTTTCAGCCTGCTAAATGGAATGAAGGTCTTGAGTAAACTACTTTCAAACTACTAAATCCCACCACTAGTTTCAGACAGCCGCAGGCAGAGTCTCAGAAACTCTGTGTTAAACTTGCACGGGACAAGATACAAAGATTCCCCACAAAGGACTGTCATGAGATCATTAGTATCCAAATAGCCTAACCCTACAGTTTTTAACTGACTAAAATCCATTAAAGCAGTCTGCTTTGGACTGCATAGGTAACTTGTGTTTTTCTTTAACTATGGAAAAACCTGCACAGCATACAGGTTTGTAGATCCAGTCACATTATTAAGGCCTCTTACCCTACAGTTTGCTATCATCTTTAGGATGACAAATGCAGGGAGAAGAACCTGAAGCCTTGTTATCTGAATGCCAGCCACTCAGCCAGACAAAAAGTAGTGCCAGAGAGAATCTGGTCTTTACACCTCTATATGGGACTATGGAGTCCAAATCACAGGACTCTTCAGTGATGTAGCTGAACGCAGTTTATGTAAGTTGTGAGAAACTGTATCCAGTTACAACAAATATTGTGTACTTCAGCAAGATTTCCTATGTGTATAACATGTTTTAGAAAACATTTATCACACAGACTTCCTCATTATCTCAAATTCTGATTGGAAAGACAGGAAGAAGCCGTCTTTCATAAGAAATATTCCAGCAAGACAATTTTTGTTGTGATACTAATTGAAAGGCCTGTCCTATCAAACTAAGATTTTATCTTTCTACTGTTGAAATGTGAGAAACATTAGCATACTTTTAAAAGATTTTGTAGTCTCAGTAACACCAGAAAAAGTAGTTCCAGAACTGTAATTTAGGTCACCATAGTCCCTACTTAAAGACATGGGAGAAGAGACACGTATGTCCTCATGTACTCTCTTAGCACGTCCAGATGGCAAATTAGCCTACCTATCATCTGAGTCACCCACTGACTGTTGAGTGTCAAAGGCAATTACATTCTTGACAGTGGATATTTGGTTATTGGCCTAAAATTAGTTTGGAAAAATCTGGACTCAAATGTTTAACATGCTGGCTGGTTAAGCTACTGTTGACTCTTGCAGAATGAACTGCAATCTGTAGAGCAGAAAGGAGAGTTAGAAAAAGCAGAAATGACCCTATTTCTTCTGTAAAAGTAAACCAAATAGCTGGGTGAAGCAATGAAGCACTGGTTCAAGTTGAGCAGTCCTAAAAGAGTTTTCCATTCTAGTCATCATCCTCAATCTTAAAAGGGGTACCTTAATTAGGATAAAAATTTATTTTATTTTTTAACAAAACTGCTGTAGGTTTTGCCCAAAGCTGTTGAGCTGATCTAGTTTGCAGCTATATCTCTTTGGCTAATTTTATTAGATTGCCTGGCAGATCTCTTTTCAATTTGCTAATGTTCTTAACATTTTACTAATCTGTTTGTCTGTTCTTTCATCATCGTTTCTTGATGAGTGTCCTTGGATTTTATTATCTCCTGATAAATCATGTTGCAAGGCATATTTTCATGGTTTGTAAAAAAATTTCTGCATGTCAGTTGTGAGCACTAGCTGTATGGTTGGTACACAAAGAAGTCACTTCTTGTTCCCTACACTTTTACAAACAAACAAGAGGAGGAAAGGGAGGGTGGTGAAAACTTGCTCTTGATCTGACATGAGAACACAGTACAGCTGGACCTAGATGTTGGGATATGCCCCCATGTTCCACAGCTTAGATTGCCTTATGTGCTATCAGTACGTCAGAAAGGAAATAAAATAAGAAAATAAGGAGTATATATATATATATTTTTTTTTTTTTTTTTTATGAGGCTTCCTGTGACCTCAAGCTGCACCAGGGGAGGTTTAAATTGGGTATTAGGAAAGATTTCTTCACCAAAAGGGTGATTGGCATTGGAACAGGCTGTCCAGGGTAGTGGTGGAATCACCATCCCTGGAAGCAACCAAAAAGCATCTAAATGAAGCCCTTAGTGACATGGTTTAGTGGTGGACTCAGCAGGCCTGGGGTAATGGTTGGACTTGGTGACACTGAAGGTCTTTTCCAACCTAGATGATTCTATGATTCTATGATCTACCTTTCCAAAGTGTAGTAATGGGTGACCCATCTCTTTAGAGAACCAGTGTTTAAAGCTATAAAATTCTGGCTATCAGTTCAGATTCTGACTAGGTAGAACTCAGTCAACACTTGTTTCTTTTGCTGAATTCATCCTGGACTAGTCACTTTAGGATTATTAAAGAAGTTATGAGTTTAATTCAGTAGAAATCAAGAAGCAAATTTAAATTTATGTAGTTACTAGAATCAAAGCTCCAGCCTGGTTGCTGGTTTGCTTCTAAAATAACCTGGTAGAAAGCATAGCTTCATGTTAATAAAAAACAATGCGGAAACATATTTCTTCAAAGAAATGTGTTTCTTTTCTCTTCTTACCTTTCAGACTTCCTAAACTACCCAACATATTAATTTCCAAAGCATTTCTAAGGCATTATTTCCTAATAGCTACACTCATTTAAACTGAATTTACATTAGCTTCTATTACCAAATTGCCATGCTAAATTACTAATATAACTTAACTTTGAACTTGGATGCTTTCAAAAACAAATTACTAAGCATCCAAGACATCCCAGCTTCATAAAGATGTAGCTTTACTTTCCTTACTAGACATCGGTAAGATTTTTAAATGATAATTAAAGTCCTTCTGATAGTAAACTAACTTACATTTATTAGCTTGCCCATAATTAAGCTCATTTTATCCAAATAAAGCAAACTTCTTAGATCTATATTTTCCCTCACTGCATTTCTGCAAAGCCAAACAGCCATAGTAGCTTCATCATAATTTTTACAGAGTTGTGCTAAGTAAGTAAATAAATAAATTAGAAGGTCTGGAATTTTTAAGAGCTATTTCTGGTCTTTTCTTTAATGTTAGGGAAAACTCTACTGCACAAGAGGGACCACTTTAATTTCACCTATGTCTAAAAATTGCATGGGACAAATGCAATGGCTGACAGCCTTAGCATAAACATATTAATCGATGTTCAGACAAGAATAAATTAAGTCTTCAGTTTTCTATTTTTCTCAGAACATAGCAGAAGTAAAATTCTGGAAACTCATGAGATAAAAAAGATCTAGAAAAACCAAAATTATAAATTTTAGAAGCAAAGGTAACATTGCAGAACTTCCTGAAACCAGGACAAGTTATGGGATCAGCTGACCAAGCAACTTAAAGTAGCAGTCAAAAGCAGTTCTTATATATAATAAATAGATAAATAAATCCAACCCCCAAAAAAAACAACAACCAAACAAGCAGAATCACAACAACAACAAAAATGGCTTATGTGCAATGGAAAGTTAGTAAGATGAGCTGAAGCTAGGAGCGCTCTAATAATTAAGGTCTGAGGACTCCACTGGGATATAGTTTCAACTAAACTGAACTGATGTGGAAAATAAAATGACAGTAGCTGATCAACAAGATTCTTGAGCTTTGAAATACAACTTTTTCTATTGTATAGGTCATGGAATGAGGTTGGTATGTCTTGCTGGAAGACCTTTGGCGAAAATGACTAAGTAAGAGTTTAATGGCTAAAGAGAATAAGTATATTTTCATTTTACTTGCCTTACAAAGAGAATAGAGCCATAGCCAAAGGTAATTTACATTCAGTGCTCACATATAATCGAAGTAAATGGCCTTCTAACCATAGAAATCAAAAGCATGGCTCCATAATTGCCTAGAAGGACTTGCACCATAAACCATATAAGCTTTCATATTTTGCTGCTTTGCATTGCATCAAGATGAATAAAGAAACTGGAAAAGCATCATAAATGCCTGATTAAAAGTTGTCTAAAGCTTTTATATACTATTTATCTGTATAACTCTAATTAAAATATGGTCGGCACCTGTAGGGGGCAATTCGTTCCACCATAAAAACAGATGCCTAAAACAGTGGGATGAATTGGTCTTTGGAGATACACACCTCTTTTCTTTTACTATGGAAATAACTTGTCTAGTGTAGACAACATAGCTAATACATATCTAGGTGGTTAAAATGAGTGAACCCTGCCTGGAAGATATAGATTATTAGCTGCTAGTGATAGACTGAGATATGTTATGAACTCAGTTAAATTTCAAGCCAGATTAGTCTGAGAAGCCTAACCTTTATATGACTAAACTTAGATAAAAAAAGCCTATCTAATGACAAGGATGACTACCCTGGAAAAGAGATTACAAGTCATCTTCCAGCTCATTCCAAGTGTGAATGTTGTGAGAAGGAAATACTTGAAAAATTCATCAATATTTACGTTATAAATCATCATAATTATAATTCATCATAAATTTATATTTTACTTCATTGTGTTAAAATATTTTTTCCCAATAACTGTTTAAAATGGAAGCAGATGCTAAGAGACTTGTCAAGTTACCCTAAATTCAACAGTTACACATAGTGCGTCAAGATTATTTTGAGCACTGTGCTCTGAACAGTCCTAGCCTCACATCACCTGTAAGTTGCTCTGGAAGAAAGCAGTGGAGATAGTCCACTTGTATATTACTACTTCTTTTTTATGTTGTCCCAAATACCTGTATCTGTATGGCTTCATGCAAACACAAAGACACAGCATTCACAAATCTGATGATTCATTTCTTGGTAAAAGAAATTAATATCATTCTTGTATTTCTAGTTTTGGTTTGGTTTGGTTTCAGTTAGTAAATGTTGCTATACCAGTTTTAAAAAAGCAAGGGTATTCAACACTAAAAATTAGCTAATAATCCACCTGCTCTGTAGTTTCTCAATAATTAATCATAATTAAGAAGATTTTGAAATAAATATAGAAGAGGAATATAGCAATATTAAACTTTATAACATATAAATTCATTCTACTTCTTTGCTCTGTAGGCTATGAAAATATAGGGCATGTAAACAGATACATTTGTAACCCAAATGATAACTTTCTACTTAAAAAATTCTATGGCTGCTCCTTCACCTGATGTTTCATGATTTCTGCAACACAAAATATTAGCCTGGCATTGAAATATGTAGCTCTGTGGAGGTTTTCTGGTTGGTGTTTTTTTGTTGTTTCTTTTTTTGAGGGGGTTGTGGGGTGTTGTTTTGTTGTTGTTGTTGTTGGGTTTTTTTGTTGTTGTTTCATATAGTATTGATTTTTTAGTTACTGTATAGTTTAAGAGTAGACAATGTTAGAAGCATTCTTAGTTGAACTGAATTCTATTACAGGATAAATCATATATATTTATAGATCTTAAGAAGTACTTATTAATCAGCTAGTTAATACATTATTTTATAGTCCACATAGTGTTGATGTCTGAGTTGGAATATTGGAAGCCCATACCTTTAGTTCTTTCAAAGAGAGAAAGAGGATTTATTTAATGAGACCTACTTTCATGCAAAAGCATAACCAATGCTATTTCATCTTTGGCTGTCTAGCACTGCCATCCTTTCTGTTACCTGAAGAGTGACACTATATTACAGATTAATTATTCTTGTCATTCTGTTTGTACTTCTGATACTAGCACAAATTTAGTGTTCTAGTTCTCTCCTTTTAGAAGCTCTTTAAGGGCCAGAACAGTTCTAGTGGGGGAGAAATAAAAATTTTTGAATCTTCAGCCAGGGCTTTTAGAGCTCTTCTTGTGGCTTGTCTCTATGACCAGCAAGTTTTAAAAAGCTTAGTCCTGTAGATCTTCCTAATATCTGTCTTAAGTGATAATGGAATGAAAAGTGCTTGGCTGCTTTATGGTAATGTGAGTACTCCACGAGAACAACTTTATGTAGGTAGGTAAGTGGTATGTTTTGATTGAATATAAGGAAAAATTTCTTCACTGACAGGGTGCTCAGGTACTGGAACAGGCTTCCCAGGGAACTGGTGGAATCATTGTTCTTGGAAGTGTTCAAAAAACATGCAGATGAGGCCCTCACTGACACAGTTTAGTAGCGGACTTGGCAGTCCTGGGGTAACAGTTGGATTTGATGATCTTTAAGGTCTTTTCCAACCTGGCTGATTCTATGATTTGAGTCAGAAGTAAGAAATGTTGATGAATGCAGATGCTTATTTGAGTGTATGCATACATGTATCATTGTGCTCTGGTGTGACCTTACTTCTTATTTATCACTGCTCTGTTTATTGTACTTTATTGCTTTTATTGCCATTTATTGCTTGTGATTTTCATCCATTTGAGTTGAATTAGAGTTTTTCCTTTCCTGTTCCATCTCTCTCTTGGTAGGTTTCTTGATTTTTTTTTTTTTTTGTTTTGTTTTCAAGTGTTCCTCCCTTCAACACAGAAGCTATTTTAAAAGAGATAGCAAAATCAAGGACTGTTTCGTAGGTTGTAACTGGTGTTAGGGCACTTTTTCAAGAAGCTGTATTTATTTCTCAGGCATTCGTATTAGGATGAATCTTTCCAAAGACTGATCATGTTACCTCTCTGCTTTCACAATTATTCTTTATCTTAAAACTCTTTGTGACACTTGAAATACACGTTAAAATGCCCATTAGAATCAAGCACGTGTTCCATTCATATTTAGAGTAATGTTTCAGACACTGGCTATAGCTGTTTCTTAAACAAGCCACTTTTTGCTATAGCTACCACCTTCGCCCAAAGAGGATTTTAGTATGTTCTAAGAAGACACATGGTTTGTTTAGGGCATTGTCTGTATTTCTTAAGTGTGCTTTTTTGTTCTCTCAAATACAGAAGCTCTGCTTAAATGCAGAATGATGCTTAGGTCTCCTCCTCACACTATATGCTCTACTTCTTGCAAAGGTGTTTATGTTTTTTCATTCTTAGTGTATGATGATCAGGGGTCTAGAGCACCTCTCATGAAGAGAGATTGCGAGAGCTGGGCACATTTAATCTAGAGAAGAGACGACTGAGAGGGGATCTCATTAATGCATACAAGTATCTTAAAAGCAGGTGTCAGGAGCATGGTGCCAGACTCTTTTCAGTGGTGACCAGTGACAGGACAAGGAGCAGTGGCTATAAAGTAAACCACAAGAAATTTCACCTCAACATGAGGAAGAACTTTTTTACACTGAGGGTGGCAGGGCACTGGAATAGGCTGTTAGGACAGCTGTGGATTCTCCCTGTCCGGAGACATTCAAAACTGCCTGGACACGTTCCTGTGTAACCTTCTTTAGGTGGCCCTGCCTTGGCAGGGGGTTTGGACTTGATCTCCAGAGGTCTCTTCCAACACTAATAATTCTGTGATTCTGAATTTTACTTAATCCCCCATTTGTCTTCAGTTTGCTGCTCAGTATTCTGTGATATCACTTTTATTTTCTTGTTTGAGCTTGCAATCTGAGATACAGATCTGCTTGAGTAACTTAAGTTCACATTTCTCCTAAGTCTAATGGAGAATCCTGATAGTTTTCCTTTCTGCTGGTTTCTGATTCATATTACAATCTGGTCTCAAATTAGAGATTTTGTGGTACTCCAAAATCATCTTTTTGACAGAACTTTTGAACTCTTATTTCTTTAATAAATACCTTGAAAAACCCAAGGGAAATTTTTTTTTATATGAATCTAGTAACTTTCAAAAGCAGCTTTCCTTAAAACACGATACTCTTCAAATAGGTTACCTTGTTCTTCCTTATGACAAATTGAAGTTGGATGCTTCAGATTGTACAATTTTACATTAAAAACAAGCAAAGAAACAAACCAGAAAACAACCCAAACAAAATAATCCAAGTATTCCTTTGATCCTTGAAGTTTGAGGTTTTTTTTTTGTTTGTTTGGGTTGGGTGTTTCTAGTGGCTTTTTTTTTTTTTTTCTGGTTTTATTAGTGTGATACCTGTATGAGAGCGAATGGAACTAGATTCTTGCTTGAACCTCTCCTGATGTAATAGCTTCAGCGAGAATTGCAGTTAAACTGGGTTCCTGAACTCCTTTCTTCTCATCCCTCCCCCCCTTTTTCAATTTTTCTTCTCCCCGTTATGGTACATCCTACATATCCTTGTGTTTCTTCCTTGTCTTATATTACTACAACGAACTTTTTTTGAAGGAACTGATGAGATAGATGTATAGCAGGCTTTTGGAGATAGGAAGAGAGAGGTGGTTTCTTTGTTTTCTCATCTGCTGTTCTAAGCTCCTGTGGGATTAGAAGGAGAGAATCACATTGGTGTGTTAACTCTACCTCTGAAAATGATTTACTATTCACAATACTACATGTTGAAATATGGTGCACCTAGAATTTGCTCAGTGTAGATGTTCCTTCATAGAGATTTGGTAGCCTAATGATATTAGCATTCTTCCAAATATGAAACACTGAGAGACACTGAAATTCACTCTGGTTCAAATCCCCAATTTTAACCAAGATCTTATATTTCTTGTATTTTTTTTCAAAAAGGTGAATAAAGAGGCTATGGAGGTTTGTGTTTGTGGTTTATTTGGTTTTGATTGTTGTTTTTTATTTCTTTGTTGTTTTGGGATTTTTTTTGGGGGGAGGGAGGTGTGTTTGGGTTTTGCTGCTTTTTTCAGTTATTATTATTTTTTTATTTTTAATCCCCTGCCCTCTCTAGTTGTATTACCTAGGACTTCCTTTCAAACAGGGAGGAATCTTTCTTCAGTGGATCTAAGCTGGTAGTGAAGAAAGAGAAGATGCTTTCCCACCATGAGCTTCAAAGTTAATGTGTTATTAAATGTGACAGCAGTTTTGTCAGGGAGGATCTGTGCCCTGATGGCTTTGTAAAAAGGATAGCAAAGAAAATGAATAAGGAATGATGGAGTTATGCTCCATACCAGAGATAAAGAAATAGAATAAAACTCTGACTCAGGAAAACAAAGATGAAAGAAAGTAGCATGTTACTGTGCACTACCAGCTTTCAAATGCACCCCTTGCAGAGGCTTTCTTGATGTCCTTTGGGAGATCATGTATCACGGTGGCTGTAAGAGTACCCACAGGGCTTTTTTTCCCCTAATTTTCCAGCTAAAGAAGAAGATCCTGATAACCTGACCACAGCAGATGCCTTGTCATAAACAGTTCATAGATCCTGCATATGTAGATGTCAAATCATGCTAAACTGTAAAATCTGAGATTTCAGAGTCTCCAGAAGTGATGCCTCTATACAAATCATGCTAAAGCTTAAAAAATACCCAAAACCAAACCCAAAACAAAAACAAAAACACCAAAAAAAACCCCCACACAAAACAACCAACCAAAAAACACAGCAACAACCCCCCCCCCCAAAAAAAAAAAAAAAACAAACAAAACAAATAGAAGAAAAGGTAAAACATACAACAGTAATAAGACTTGGACTAGTCTACAGCAGGTGGTGTTCTAAAGGAAATGCTTCAAAACTGTTGCCCTCAATACTGTTGTAGGCACAGCACCTAATGCTTCTAAATATAGGAGAGCAGAATCATTTGTAACACAAGAATTTTGGGAAGCAAAGATGAAAATTAAGTGGACTCCTAACTGTGAGTTAGAGGAATGGGAGCAGACAGGACAAGAAAGACTGAGGAAGCCAGTTGGGTTAAGATCTATTCCCTATCTTATCAGGTCAGTCAAAAGCCTCCAGGACAAAGAACCAATTCCCAATGTGAAGTGTGTTACTAAATTGTATGAGAAACTGCAGTACCTCAGGGTAGAACTGGCAAAATCCATACACTGAGAAGCAGGAGAGATGTAGAATGTCACACAAATAATTACCAAGTAGGCTTTGTCTAAATGCTTTGCAAAATGTTATAAAGTAAGTAAAATAATAAATTGTGGATTGTATCTTGCCTCTTAGTTTAAATGTTTACTGTATTCTCCTAGAAATATCAGGAACAATGCTTGTTCTTGGGTCTGGTTGAAATGGAAAGTTCCTTTTGGCAGCCCTACTGATACATATTAGTAAGAAAATCATATGTCAACTGACTAATGTAGTATTACTTAGTAATTATAAGTCTTCAGGGCAAAAAATAAATACAAAGAAATAATCTTGCAGACAATAATGTGACCAGTGCAGCAACTAGTACATGCATAAGCCTCAGAGTTCTGTAAGTGCAATGTGATGATTCACATCTAGAAAGTGTCTGTGTGATTGGACTTGTAGCTGAGAAGTTCACTGAGCTATTAATTTAACAGAATCCTGGGACTCTGCATTTTAAAATCAACACAAAGCCTTCAAGGGCTTAATTTAATTTACAGTTGCTCAATAAAATGGTTTTAAATATCTTACAGTTACTAAAAATATGTCCATGGATAACTGTGTGGGTTTTTAAGCACCCTAGACTGCTTTCTTCTGTGATCACAGCACCATCCCTTCAGTTTCCTAGCTAGACTTCCAAAGCTTTCACTGACAACACAATTGTCCTAAATATAATCCCTAGCATCCTGCTCTGAGTCTGCAATTTTAATTTAAAATTGAACAGTTTTATCTGTTTGCGAAGTCTGAATAATTTGATTGCAGTCTTGTGTGAAAGCACAGAAATAACAGAAATAATCTCATCCCATTTTTCTTATTGGGATATACAAGATTACTGCTTGCAGATTAGCACATTCATACTGTAAAGGTTCTTTATGTCTGACAAGCTAATTTAGTTTCCAATAGAATTCAAGTTCTGGAACTGTAAGCTTCTACTTTTCACCATATTTTTTTTTTATTTTTTTTTTTATTTTTTTTTTTTTATGCGTACTGAGTTTTAGAGAAAGCATTTAAAGGAGTTTGGCTAAAGTAGAATTAAAGTCTACATGTTAGACAAAATGGAAAATATGAAGACAAAAGTGGCTGAGGGGGTGCACAGAGCAAACTCGGGGATTTGGGATGGCTGGCATAATAAATAAATAAAGGTTTTGCTTGTTTAGCTTCTGTATGTATCTACAATTAAGATTTGGAAAACCTGACTTGCAAAAAAGCCATGAAAAAGTAAATAAATCTGGAGAGTTGAATTTTCTATTTTTTATTTTTTGTTTTTATTTTTAAAATATATGAGCATTGTTTTCCTTCATTTATGCTGTATATAGAAACACAACATGAGTGAACATACTGGTGTCGCTATTTGACCTGGAAAACAATTGGATAGGGAGGGACAAGCATCTCCCTTGTAGGAATGGAGAAGGCCTTGTCTCTAATATGGAGGCAATGTGGTGCCTGTCCTGTGCTTTTTATCATGACAGAAAAACTTATAATAATAATTAAAAAAAAGCACAGGGAAAGAATTACGTTGTAAACTTTTGTGGGTTTGGCTCCCTCCATAATAAAGTCCCAAAATAAATGCTGACAACTTAAAATGAAGATAAATGGACATTATGAAGTAAGAATGCAAAAATAAACTTTAGCTTTAACTATGTGATGATTTTTTTTTTTTCTTAACTAATCAAATTAACAGCCTCACAATACATCTTGATGGTGACAGAAGCTTAGTGACCAGGAGGCTACTTCCTCCCCACCCCGGCTTACTAGTGCGTTAAATCCTATTTATGGAAAAATGGTGATGCTAAGAGCTAGTTTCTTCAGGTGAACAAAGAACTCTAACATCACCTGATTGTAGTAACTTGCAAGTTCTATTGCACAAGTACTAAATTCTGTGATTCATAAGTCCCTGGCTGCAATTTGATATGTAAACTGTCTACCTTACATATTTTGAAGGTATCTTATTCCAAGCTCCCCGCTTGCTTGTGAAGAAATTACTATATTGGTTTGTATGATCTTTTGAAAGCCTAAATAAATGAAGCCATGGAAATACAATTGAAAAATATAAGGGTTAGGCTGTGAAATTGTGGAACTTTCTCCTTTATGAGCTGTCACACAGGAGAGAGGAGCTTCCAAATCACCTGGTAGAAATTCTTGTTCCACTTTGTTGAAACTCACGTTTGTACAACGCTGATCCATGTGAGCAGTGATAGTGAACAAGACAGACTGCCAGACTCTGATTCTGGATGACAGCTGAACAATTTGTTCTGCTAAAACTTATTTATAAAGGTGCCAAGTGAATGAATGCAACTGCTGAAAACCCCGCCTTATAGTAAAAGGGAGAGGCTGACGAAGTGCTTCATTCTGTAATGGCAAGCAGATGTTAGCAACCAGGAAAACAGTTGAGTATTGTCAGAAATAAGACATGTTCTGGTTGCAAAGCTCTTAACAGTGTTTTTTCAGTTGACTGAATTTGTTTTGATGGTATAATAAATCCCTCTTTCAAATATGTATTACTAGATCCTCTGCAGCTACATGAAGCAAAGGCTGATCTGGTACAAACAGAGCCTTCAAAACTACACTACCATTAAAAAACCCCTCCACAACAAACCAAAGAAGAAAACACAAAAGCACAAGAATGCAAACAACGATGAAAAAACTGAACAAAATATTGAACCTCTAATAATTTAATACTAACTACAAGAGCACAGTCAAGATCAGACTTAGCATGAGGCTGGTCCAGATGAAATGTGTACTCCTGAATGTTCTTACATGGCACAGAAGTGGTATTATTGCTCAGAATCAGTCCAAAGAATCTGAATTATGAGCATTGCCATATTAAAAAAAAAAAAAACAAAAACCAAAAAACAAAAAAACACACAACAAACCAAAAAGCAACAAAAAAAAACTAAAAGAAAAAAAAAAAGGTGGCTTCCTCTGAGGACCAAACAAAAACTGAAAATATGAATATGAATGAGGACTGAACACTCAGTTCCCAACTGATGCCATTAACAGCCTCACAAGTTAGAGACTACTTTATATTTTGAGTCAAGAGACCTTGGGGTAGACTATATAGAAAGTACAGAGTCATTATTGCTTGGCAAATCCTAGTTGCAGTGTCAAACACTATTGCTCATTGCAGGCTGAAGCTTATGGAAGGTGGACTTTACACTGTGGACACCCAGCAAGATCCCTCTAAAAGCAAAAAGGACTTGAAATTAAAAAAAAAAAAAAAAAGATGTAACATCGCATTTGCAGCTTGCAAAGAATAATGCTCACCATGCTGCATGTGGGTCTACAATGCAAGCCCAGACAAATACCAGAGTTTGGAGCAATAGGCTAAAACTGCAATAAATTGCATCACTTCCACAAAAGTTTGCCAGCACTTAGCTTTTATGGCACATGCATTAAGGTAGCTATGACAGCATTAGTGCAGAAAAATGATTTTGAGATGTGATGGACAATGTTATACCAAAAGACAGTCCATTTGTCAAGCAGAGTATGTTTGGTGAAGGTTTGGATCTAAAGGAGCACAGCTTAAAACACTAAAATGAGCTAAAAGGTGTGGGTTTTTCTTTTTTATTCTCTCTTCCTTCCTCCTCTCTTCCCTCACTTCTTGCCTGTAGGGATGATTTTAGGTAATCCCTAAAAGAAGAGCTAGACAGACTTGTTACTCTGATTCTTAGAGGTAATAAAATTTGGTGGTGATGAACATAATTCTTGTGTCTCCTTTTATCACTGCCAGATTATTACTTTTTTTTCTCCAACTACAGTAGGAGAATTGTAATAGAAAGCTTTTGAAGCTCTAAAAATTTTAAATACCTCTGGGCGGGTCTCTGTTTCCACTAAATGCATCCAGAAAGTAGCTTTTTCTTCAGTGATGGCACAAATCTGTCTTTCTGCTACCTGGACAGCTACTGTCAGAAAACCTGTATTAATTTACTGGTTTTGGCATCCCCAGTTCTCTGTAAAAAAGTACCTGAAACTTGGCTTGAATGCTTAAGCATTGGTGAGAGATAAACAAGCTTAAGAAAGAGGACAGCTGCATACTCCTTTTATAATTGCTGTTATGCAGGAGGAAAGTGTTTGCAAATACATTTATCTGTATTCAGAATCAGCAGAATTCCAGACTTTATTCAGGTGCTCTTTTGGAGGGAAGAATAAAAAGAAAAAAATATGACAGCACACACTTTCTTTGGATGATAGTTTTCTGCAGACTGCCACCCAAGCCACATTTCGTATGGAGACTTCTCTTCCCCTGACGCATAACATGTATTCTGGCCTCTACACCTAAAATTTTTAGCTGCGTAAAGCAGCAGAAAGTGTGGCAAAACTGAAGGGCTACAACTCCAACAGATAAAAAAATATGAATGTAAGAAATGCAAACATAAGAAAGTAACCTCGGTGAAAGGATGTAAGATCTACTGCCAGGGTACCTGCTGCCAGGCCTCCTTTATCCTCTGAAAAGCAGGTGAGGTATCCTGGAGCTAGTGAATCACAGAAAGACTACCTAGTTCCAACTCCCCTGCCATAGGCAGGGACACTTCACACTAGAACATGCTGCCCAAAGCCCTGTCTAATCCAGTCTTGAACACTGCCAGGAATGGAGCATTCACAGCTCTCTTGGGCAGCCTGTTCCAGTGCCTCACCCCCCTCACAGTAAAGAACTTATTCCATATAATCAACCAAAATCTCCCATTTAAGTCTGAAGGTCCTACTCCTTGCCCTATCGCTCCAGTCCCTGACAAAGAGTCCCTCTCCAGCATCCTTGCAGGCATCCTTTATATACTGGAAGACTGCTATGAGGTCTCCACATAGCCTTCTCCAGGCTGCACAGCACAATTTTTCTGAGCCTTTGTATGGGAGGTGCTCCAGCTCCCTTATCATCCCCATGGCCCTCCTCTAGACTTACTCCAACAGAACCACGTCATTATGTTGGGCACACTCCAAGAGGGGCCTCATGAAAGCAAAGTAGAAGACTACTTAAACAAATCCTGTCCTCCTGTAACAAGATGCTATTGCTCCTGGAGAAGACTCTGCCTAGCTAGCATTGCAAAGCACATGCACAAGGCATCAGGGGGTGGAGGGGGGGGTGGCATTACTGCACTGGGACATAGCTTCTGCAGTTGGTCACACCAGGCTTCTTGCACCCAAACAGTACGTTGACGCTCAGACATGGCGCCTTATGGCGACATGAAGAGAATGCAATGGCTGTCCTCGCTAAACCCGGGAGCTTCTGCGTCTTGTCCAAACACTCCAGGACACTTCAATAAAACCGAACAGGCACATAGGCAGCGTCATTTGGGTGAAGGACAAACTTCGTGCGGAGCCTCTCTCACACTCACTCAGACACAGAGACACACAGACACAGACACAGACAGACAGACAGACAGACAGACAGACAGACACAGACACACAGACACACACAGACACACACAGACACACACA